>JASDQU010587901.1:0-15260 GCA_032191745.1 Picea mariana | reverse complement strand
CCTTGCACTAAACCAATAAATCCCACTCCTCCTTCTACTCCACTAAAGATCCAAAAATTGACCAGGGCCAAAATTGCTGAACGCCAACTCAAAGGATTTTGTTATAATTGTGATGACAAATATTTTCCGGGACACAAGTGTAAGGAAAAAAAACTTTTTATGGCCATCTCGGAGGATGTTTCAGAAGAGGATGTTGAAGCTCCCCTTGTGTCCATGTCACCTGAACCCACTAGCATAACCCCTCCCTCAGACTCCCAAAGTAGAATCAATCATTTCCCTAAATGCTCTCACTGGCTTCTCGGCTCCCAAAACCCTCAAGATAATTGGTTACATCATTCTTGTTGATAGTGGAAGCAACCATAATTTTATTCATCGCCGCATTTCCCAAGAAACTAATTGTTATATCCGTGCAATCAATAATTTTCAAATCATGATTGCCAATGGCGGGTCCATGAAATGTGGAGGGCGTTGTGAAAATGTGTGTCTCCAAATTGATGACTACCACCTGAAATGTCATATGTTTGCTATCAACATGGGCGGTTGTGACATTGTGTTGGGTGCAGAATGACTAAGGACTCTGGGTCCCATTCTTATGGATTTTAAGGAATTAACCATGCAATTCAATCGGGAGGGTCAACAATATAAGTTCCAAGGCATCACCACCGATTCTCTAGAGATCATTAGTTCCCATTGCATGGAAAGCCTGCTCCAAAAATGTCACTTTGGCGTTATTTCCCAACTCCATGCCATACAAGCAACTGAGACACCCTCTATGCTACAAGACCTCCAATCCATCATCTCTAAACACCAAGTGATTTTTTCCACTCCCCTGGGACTCCTTCCTTCCCATGGTGTTCATGATCATTCCATTCCCAACCTTGTCCCAAGAATACTTCCTCCCAATATCTGTCCCTATCGTCACCCCTTTTCCCAACATGCTTGTTATGTAATGGGAAGATTCAAGTGGATTACCTTTTGTTGGTTTTGTAGGTTTACTTTTGTCCTCTTTCTTATTTTGTTTGTCTTCTTTGATCTTGTCCCATGGAACTCTCCAGTCATCTACTTCACGTGACCCCTTCTTTTTGCAACGAGTACAATGAAGATTAGATCTATCACCTTGGTTGTGTCTAACCCCCTGCCTCTGAAACTCTTTCTTCCACGTCCACATCCTCTTATGCCACTTTCTCCTCTAGAAGAATCATGTTGTTTACTCTTGTCTTTCTGAGCAAGGCAAATAGTTTCTCTAGTTCAAGGGGTTGGCTTCTGATGCAAGAGCATCGCCCACATCAAGCGAGCCAGCGCGAGAGCAGTGGACAGCTGGGTGAGCCAACAGATTTGTTTTTTGAAAGCACCTTGATAATTGTTGCGCCAAACATTAATATGTGAATTTAATGAAGCGCGCTTGTATTGTAAAGGGGACCTTGAGCCTTTAATCTCTCGTCCTTAGTAGACAGGGAGGCATTTAATAGATTTAATGCTGTTAGATAGGAATTAATTGTAGATTTGATAGTTGTAGAATTCAAGAGGGCAAACGGAATATAGGCACCCTCCTTTGTACATTGTAACATTATTGAGGCATTCAGAAGAGAAGAGCAAGCAGAGAACTTGTGGAGAACACCCATGTACAGATTGAATTAATAGAAGAAGACTTTGATTCAGTTTCATGGTTTGTGTTGTTTCTCTGTGTTGATATTATGCTCATGAATGTTTGCTTTCTGTCATACATTTGCTTTGATATGCTGTGTATATGATTTCGTAGTTAAATTGAAATCTGTGAGAGTAAGAAATTAGTTTCAATTGTTTCTCTATTCTGAGCCAAGAGATTCCTGCATAGAGTGCAGTGGAAATTTGTCCGCAAGGAGTGCGTGACTGCAGGGTTCAGAGAGAGATAGCTCTTGTTCTAAGTTCTCAGAAGAGCAGGTTAGACACCAGAGCCGTGCAAGGTGTGCACAGGCTAGAGAAAATCTTAGTTGTGAACCTGAGCAGGGAGCTAAGGACTGCTGTTGCAGAGAGTGCACAGAGTCTGGAAGAATTCAACACTTTGAGAGCTGTTGGAAGACGAGCACAGAAAGTGTGCGCAAAGTCTCTGAGGAAATCAGAGTTGACAAGCTCAGGAGGGATAGTTCCTTCGTGATTCCTGGGAGAAGGACCCAGGAGAAGATTAGAGCGGAAGAAGCTTTGAAGCGGAAGAAATCCTCAAGGAGGAGAATCAACGGCTAGGGTTCACAGGATAGATTCATGAAATCCCGCTGACCGACAGATGTGGGAGAAGTGGCGAGGGATTTAACCCTTAGGCGCACGAAGAACCAAGAGCCATCGAGATTCGGCATATCGGGTTTCCCGGAGGCAAGAGTTTCATAGTTGTTGAAATCGCGATTAGCGATTTCCCGATCTAATCGGAGCCGTTGATCGCTAGGGGGACATGTGGCACAAGATCCCGGGAAGTCGGGATTCGGCATTCGGGGATTCTCATTGCAAGGGAATTGTGACCGGTGAAATCGCGATCCCGCGATTCCCGATAGAGTGGAGAGAGAAGGTGACGTGGCGAGGAATTAGTGCACGTGCATATTGGAGTTTGGGGTTCGGGGATTTGTGGAGAAAGCGAACCACGACATCACATGTGCCGATTTCCCGATAGGGAAATCCCCGACAGGAACATAAGCGTTGACTCTTTGACCCATCGGGTTTCAGGGTTTTGAGTAGCACGAGGACGTGCACACAGGTTCCGCGATAACGCGAAACCCAATTTCCCGAGGAGATTTCCCGGAGATCAATTGAGCATCCTGTGGGTGACAAAAGATCCCGATAAGGGATCGGAAGGGCACTGTAGCTCTTCGGGCCTGAGACGAAGAAGGTCCTGGTGGGAGCGGTTTGCCTGCGAGGGATGACTGCGTCAGAGTGGTATCAGAGCGGGAAGTCTTTGCTTTCTGTAGTGGAGACAGAGAAGTCATCATGCCGCCCAGAAGAGAAAGGCAGTCCCCTGATCGAGAAGACAGGGATGCGCGAAGAAGAGGTAGGCCATCAGGGAATCCAGAAATAGAGCGCCAAATGAGAGATCTCCGAGCGAGCCTCGAAGAGATGGAAACAACTCAAAGACACAGAGCTGGTGCTGGGGATCTTAGCGATTTCGAGGTTGAACAAGAAGATGGACACGAAGAAGAGGTCACAGCAGAGGATGCATCGACCGAGCGATTGATCAAAGCCATCGCCCGGATGAGTTCCAAAACCAAAATGGATATTCCAGCTTATGAAAGAAGCCTGGATGCAGAAGAGTTGCTGGACTAGATCAGAGCTCTTGATACCTACTTCGATTATGAGGATATCGAAGAGGATAAGAAGGTAAGGCATGCTGTTACCAAGTTGAAGGGACATGTAGCCTTATGGTGGGACGAGCTACAGGCAGATAGACGTTCCAAGGGTAAACAAAAGATCAAAAGCTGGGACAGGATGATCGCAAAGATGAAAGCGAAGTTCATCCCCAGAGATTATCAGATCACACTGTTCAGGCGAATGCAGAACCTGAGACAGAAACTGATGACAGTCAAGGAATATACTGAAGAGTTCTATCGACTGAACATCATAGCAGGTCATTGGGAGAGCGATGATGAGAAAGTGGCGAGATATCTGAATGGTCTAAGGTATGACATTCAGGATGAGTTAAGCATGCTAACCATCAAGACGGTAGAAGATGCTTACCAATTGGCCCTGAAAGCCGAGGATAAGATAAGCCGCAAGCAGGGACAGCGAGGGCGAGGCAGAAGTCAGCCCAGAGGCAAAGCGGTTGCACATGAAAAATACCAGAAGCCCAAGTAGGAATGGAAGAAACCTCAGGGTAAGATTGAGAGAGGCGGGACCTCACAGAGGCAGCCATATGTTGAGCTGAGAAGGCAACAGAATGATCAACAAGGAGATTATGTTGATGCAAACACTCTTCCTCGTACTAGAGGTCGAGGTAGGGGAAGAGGAGGAGTAATCACATGTTTTACATGTGGAAAGAATGGGCACAAGTCATTTGAGTGTCCAGAGAAGAAGAAAACCGGAGGAGAAACTCACATCACTGAAGCGCAGAAGCGTGATGCTGAGAATGAAGATGCAGACAGTGGAAGATCGCTTGGAATGCATAAAGTCCTCTTAACACCCAAGAAAGAGGTGGAGAACATAGCTCAAAGAGGCAGACTGTTCAGGACAGCTTGCACAGCCAAGGACAGAAAGTGCAAGGTCATTGTAGACAGCGGGAGCACAGACAATCTCGTTTCAACCGAGATGGTGGAAAAGTTGGAGCTAGAGACGACCAATCACCCGAGTCCATATAAAGTATCTTGGCTGCAGAGAGGACACTAGGTAAGTGTCACTAAACAGTGTTTAGTTGAATTTAAGATTGGGGGATATAATGATAAAATCTTGTGTGATGTCATTCCCATGGATGTCTGTCATGTATTATTGGGTAGACCATGACAGTATGATAGAAATGTGGTTCATGACGGGAGAATGAACACACATACTTTAGAGAAAGATGGGAGAACACACAAGTTACTTCCGATAAAAGATAAAGAAGTGAAGCCAGAAGTAAGCAGCACGATACTTCTCATGAGTGGGAAGGAGCTTCTCATAGAGATGGAGAAGAAAGAAGATCCACAATTCTTTGTGGTCAGGAAGCCGAGGATTGTCCTGACTAGCACAAGAGTGGATGACTTGCCAGATGAAATTCAGGAACTGCTGGGAGAGTTCGCTAACATCATCGTGGACGAATTACCTCGTTCGTTGCCACCGATGAGAAGTGTGAGTCACCACATTGACCTCATACCTGGAGCAAGTTTGCCGAACAAGGCTGCATACAGATCGACACCACAGGAAAATGAGGAAGTCAAGAGGCAGGTACAGGATTTGTTGGACAAAGGATTAGTCAGAGAGAGTCTAAGTCCATGTGCTGTTCCAACAGTACTGAGTCCAAAGAAGGATGGAGGCTGGAGAATGTGTACAGACTCCAGAGCGATAAACAAAATCACCATCAGGTACAGATTTCCACTACCGAGAATGGATGATATGATGGATTGCCTCAGTGGGGCAAATTATTTTTCGAAGATTGATCTCAAAAGCGGATATCACCAGATTCACATGAGAGAGGGTGATGAATGGAAGACAACATTCAAGAAAAACGAAGGTTTGTACGAATGGATGGTCATGCCGTTTGGTTTGACAAATGCACCAAGCACATTTATGAGGCTGATGAATGAAGTTCTGAAGGAATTCATCGGGAAGTTTGTAGTTGTATACCTGGATGATATATTGATCTACAGTAAGACAAAGGCTGAACATTTGAAACATTTGGCCATTGTGATGAGAAGACTGCAGCAGGAGAAGCTGTTGGTCAACATGAAAAAGTGTTCTTTCATGAAGACAGAGCTCATTTATTTGGGTTTTGTTGTATCAGCTAATGAGTTAAAGATGGATCCTGAGAAGGTGGACGTGATTAAGAATTGGCCATCACCCAGAAATGTTTTCGAGGTGAGAAGTTTCCATGGTTTGGCTAGTTTCTACAGAAAATTCATTAGGAATTTTAGTGGAATTAGCGTAGCAATGATGGACACTGTGAAAAAACGACATAAAGTTTTTCATTGGACAACCGAGGCTGAGAAGAGCTTCAATCTGTTGAAGTGAAAGATAACAGAGCAACCAGTGTTAGAGTTTCCAGACTTTCAGAAGACATTTCAAGTGAAGTGTGATGCCGGTGGGTATGCCATAAGAGCGGTCCTGAGTCAAGAAGACAGGCCTGTTGCATATTTTAGCGAGAAGCTGGATGACGCAAAGCTGAAATACTCCACATATGATAAAGAGTTTTATGCCATCATACAGGCATTAAAGAAGTGGAGGCATTACTTGATACCCAAAGAATTTGTATTGTATAGTGACAACCATGCATTGCAGTTTGTGAGTCAACAGGAGAAGTTGAACCAGAAGCATGCAAAATGGGTAGAGTACATGCAGAATTTCACATTTGTAACTAAGCACATTTCAGGGACTACTAACAAAGTGGCTGATGCTTTGAGCAGGAAATGTTTGTTGCTGCAAGAGTTCCGAGTCAAGACGTTGGGTTTTGAGAATCTGAAGGACATGTATGCTGGAGATGCAGACTTCGGAGAAGCGTATGAAGCAGCGGAGAACCCAGTTCTCAGGGATCGGAACCCATGGATAGACTACATGATCTAGGAGGGATTGCTATTCAGAGGCAATCAACTATGTATTCCAAATTGCTCCATGAGGGAGAACTTGTTGAAGGAAAAACACAGTGGTGGATTAGCAGGGCATTTTGGCCACGAAAAAATGTTCGCAAAGTTGAGCGAATCATACTTTTGGCCAGGCATGCGAGCAGATGTCAAGAGGTTTGTTGACAGATGCCGGATATGTCAGCATTACAAAGGGAGAAAACAAACCGCAGGTTTTTATCAGCCATTGCTAATACCAGAGAGACCATGGGAGGCGGTTAGCATGGATTTTGTTCTGGGATTGCCAAGAACGCACAGAGGGGTTGATTCCATCTTTGTGGTGGTAGACAGGTTTTCAAAGATGGCACATTTTATTCCATGCCAGAAGACCAGCGATGCGACTCACATTGTGAATTTGTTTTTCAAAGAGATCGTCAGACTGCATGGATTGCCAAGAAGCATAGTCTCAGACAGGGATACAAAGTTCATAGGTCATTTTTGGAGGACGCTATGGAAGAAGCTAGGAACTAACTTGGCATTTAGTTCAGCTTACCATCCACAGACAGATAGACAGACGGAAGTGGTCAACAAGAGCTTGGGAGATCTATTGAGAAGCCTGGTGACAGAGCACCACAACAGTTGGGACCAGATCTTGCCACAGGCAAAGTTTGCGTACAATGATTCTGTGAATCGGAGTACAGGAAAAATCCCATTCAAGATTGTGTATGGAACACAACCGAGGGGATTTTCTGAGCTCAGGGAGTCAGAACAGGCTGTAACTAGCAGTGCTAGCGCTGAAGAGTTCGCTGAGGCGATGCAGGAACTTCACAGTCAGGTGAAGCAGTGACTGCAAGACTCAAATCAGGAGTACAAGCGCAGAGCAGATCAGCGGAAGAGACAACTTCGGTTCGAAGTTGGGGATCTTGTTCTAGCGCACTTGAGAAAAGAAAGGTTCCTAAGGGGAACATATAATAAGCTCAAGATGAAGAAAATCTGACCATGCAAAGTCCTGAAGAAATTTGGAGAAAATGCATATGAAATTGAGTTGCCGGATGGCATTGGGATATCTCCGATATTTAATGTTTCGGATTTATACCCATACAGGGCTGATGAAGTAGAAGCTGGAACTGAGGAACCCGTGATCCAGTGGCAGAAGCAATTACCAGTAGCAGAAAAGCCGCAGATGGAGTACATACTGGACAAGCGGGTAGGAAAGAAGACCAGGCGGAAGCAGTACTTTGAGTATCTAGTCAAATGGAAGAAACACCCAGTGGAGGATGCTAGCTGGGAAAATGAAGCAGTGATAGAGAAGCATGGACGGACCGTGCAAGAGCTCATGGACAGGATCCCATGAAATTTTCCAAGCCAGGGAGTATGATCCAGGAGCATCGCCCACATCAAGCAAGCCAGCGCGAGAGCAGTGGACAGCTGGGTGAGCCAGCGGATTTGTTTTTTGAAAGAACCTTGATAATTGTTGCGCCAAACATTAATATGTGAATTTAATGAAGCGCGCTTGTATTGTAAAGGGGACCTTGAGCCTTTAAGCTCTCGTCCTTAGTAGATAGGGAGGCATTTAATAGATTTAATGCTGTTAGATAGGAATTAATTGTAGATTTGATAGTTGTAGAATTCGAGAGGGCAGTCGGAATATAGACACCCTCCTTTGTACATTGTAACATTATTGAGGCATTCAGAAGAGAAGAGCAAGCAGAGAACTTGTGGAGAACACCCATGTACAGATTGAATTAATAGAAGAAGACTTTGATTCAGTTTCATGGTTTGTGTTGTTTCTCTATGTTGATATTATGCTCATGAATGTTTGCTTTCTGTCATACATTTGCTTTGATATGCTGTGTATATGATTTCATAGTTAAATTGAAATCAGTGAGAGTAAGAAATTAGTTTCAATTGTTTCTCTATTCTGAGCCAAGAGATTCCTGCATAGAGTGCAGTGGAAATTTGTCCGCAAGGAGTGCGTGACTGCAGGGTTCAGAGAGAGATAGGTCTTGTTCTAAGTTCTCAGAAGAGCAGGTTAGACACCAGAGCCCTGTAAGGTGTGCGCAGGCTAGAGAAAATCTCAGTTGTGAACCTGAGCAGGGAGCTAAGGACTGCTGTTGCAGAGAGTGCACAGAGTCTAGAAGAATTCAACACTTTGAGAGCTATTGGAAGACGAGCACAGAAAGCGTGCGCAAAGTCTCTGAGGAAATCAGAGTTGACAAGCTCAGGAGGGATAGTTCCTTCGTGATTCTTGGGAGAAGGACCCAGGAGAAGATTACAGCGGAAGAAGCTTTGAAGCGGAAGAAATACTCAAGGAGGAGAATCAACGGCCAGGGTTCGCAGGATAGATTCGCGAAATCTCGCTGACCAACAGATCTGGGAGAAGTGGTGAGGGATTTAACCCTTAGGCGCACGAAGAACCAAGAGCCATCAGGATTCGGCATATCGGGTTTCCCGGAGGCAAGAGTTTCATAGTTGTTGAAATCACGATTAGCGATTTCCCGATCTAATCGGAGCCGTTGATCGCTAGGGGGATAGGTGGCACGAGATCCTGGGAAGTCGGGATTTGGCATTCGGGGATTCTCATTGCAAAGGAATTGTGACTGGTGAAATCGCGATCCCGCGATTCCCGATAGAGTGGAGAGAGGAGGTGACGTGGCGAGGAATTAGTGCACGTGCATATTAGAGTTCGGGGTTCGGGGATTTGTGGAGCAAGCGAACCACGACATCACATGTGTCGATTTACCGATAGGGAAATCCCCGACAGGAATGAAAGCGTTGACTCTTTGACCCATCGGGTTTCGGGGTTTTGAGTAGCACGAGGACGTGCACACAGGTTCCGCGATAACGCGAAACCCGATTTCTCGAGGAGATTGCCGGGAGATCAATTGAGCATCATGTGGGTGACAAAAGATCCCAATAAGGGATTGGAAGGGAACTGTAGCTCTTCGGGCCTGAGACAAAGAAGGTCCTAGTGGGAGCGGTTTGCCTACGAGGGACAACTGCGTCAGCTTCTTTCCAAAGAATTTCTCACAATCTACAACTTTCTTCACTGACTTTTCAAATGTCATGGATTTCAATGGATCACTTGCTTGCAATGATTCAATATAGTGAGAATATGCAGAGTAGAGGGCCTTAATGAAGGTTGTGAAAGGGAGATCAATATTTTCTTCGATGGCTTCAATGTCATGCATTATGGCTATGATTTATTAAGCCAAAACCATAAGTTCCATCATTTTTCAACTCTAGGTTGAAGAGCTTCAACACTAGTTGTATGAGTTATGTAATGTTCCTAATACAAACCCCAATTGTAAATGTACATTTAGGCCGGTGAGCCATTGACACCAAGTGTTGGTTTAGTTTTGCCCGCACCTGAGTAGTGCGCGATGATTGTTTTCCAAAGAAAGAGCGCACACATTCCATAGAGTTGTGTGCACCTGAGTAAGTGCGTGTGGTTTGCACATCAAAGGAAGGGTGTGTGCATTCCCTAGTGTGCACACACATATATATGTATGTATGTGTACGTGTATGTGTATGTATAGGTATTTGAGGCCGAATAGCCTATGTGGTTATTAGGTTGGTGAGCCGGGATGAAAAAAGGCCAGTGCGTCTATCCATGTAAAATGTAATCACACTCAAATTATTAATAATATCACATCGCTGCATGCAGACCAATCAGACGAAAAGAGACGAGGGGTTAAAATCTACCGAAAAGGGAAAATAGGGGCTTAAGTCCAAGGGAATTTTATTAATATTTCTGAAAAGTATAATGATGAATATTTATTTATCCTAAGTTCCCGAGGGATGGGAATGAGTCACCAAGTGGCTAAAGCTAATTCTTAAGGTGAAAAGTGTCCAATTATGACCATGCAATATATTTATGAGCCTTAGTGTATTTTGGGAGAGGGGACTCCTTTGGGGGGAATTCATTCATTTTCATGAGGGGATTCCTTTGGGGGGGATTCATTCATTTTTATGAGGGGTCAGACCATCTGAACGGGAAAAATGACCATTACCTTATTTGCAGAGAAAATATTAAAAAGGGGTTTTCCATATTATAACCAAAGTCTTTGTTGTTAAAGATGCAGGTTGTCATGCTCATGAGAATTCTCTTCAGGTGAGAGAGTTGTTGTAGAAGGGGTAGGTTGTCAAGCTCGTGAACATTTTCTCTAGGTGAGAGATTTGTTGTCAAAGAGGCAGGTTGTTAGAATCGTAAGCATTCTCTCCAGGTGAGATATTTGCTAGAAATTGTTCCCTTGTGCGTTGGGCATTAGTTACAGGGTTTTGAGACTTATTGTTGAATCCCTTGAAGGGAAGTGGGGTAGTCGAGGGACTGTTGAACATAAAAGGGGCACACTTCCTAGGGTGGGATAGGCATGTGGGGAATGAGAGACTGTAGGCTAGTTACAACAGTTGGGCACCTTGGACTGAGCAATTATGTTGATTATCAGACCTTAGCATGGCATTAGGAATCATTTTTCCCTGGTGGAGTTTGCTCAAAGTTTATGAGTAACATAGTCTATGGCTGGGGGAAACGTCTGAACTCTACTCATAGTTGGTGACTCTTTATAAAATATAAGTGTTCTTTATGTGCTTGTCTAATTTATTGTGTGTTTATTCACCTATGTCTGATATGGGTTTATTTCTTATATGACGTTGCATATAATTAATTGTCGTTATTTTGTATGATGTTGTTTGTACATGTAAGCATGATGTTGTTATGCAATATTGTTGTTTCACATGTAGAGTATGAAAATTATTAAGTATTCATGTTAGTTAATTTCGTATTAATGTCATGAGCTCCGAGGCAAGGCTAGAATTTCCGTGTGCGTAGGGAAATAATTCCTGTGCGCAAAATGATAGAATCGTTGTGTGCACAGGAAAACAATCCGTGCGCACAAAGAAAACTGAATCCATGTGCAGTACCTGAGTGGTTGCGTGTGCAATAGTAATCATGTGTTCAGGGTGGTTACATGTGCAATATACTTGTGTGTTCTGAATGATTGTACGCTCAATTGTATCATGTGTTAATTTTGTTGTTATAACTAGTTTATGAAGAGGAAAATTTGTGAGGGTGTGATCCAACTTGGGATCATGTGTGTTACATCACGTACTTCTGCACAAATTAATGTTATAGTATAGAATCTGCACACTAGATTTTTGGAGTGACATTGCTTAACAATAAGCCGAGGATGTTATAGGTTGGCATCAGAGCATTTGGTTAGTCATGGTAACGAGGGACGTTACAAGTTCAAGATCAGAATGTGTGTCATACAATTCATTCAATCTTTTCAAGGTGCCATGGGAATCACTAATGGAAGCAATATAACGGCTCACCTCCTCACTTACTTGTTGATGATTGCAGCTATGTGAGACATTCTCCAACTTACAAACCCATGAGATGTGGATCATTGCAGCTATGTGAGTCTCTCTCTCAGCTTACAAACCTGAGAGAAATCCCCTAAGAAGGGTACATGGTTCATACCTGAGACAGAACTAGGAACGTAGAGATGACCTCCTCCATTCAGAGAGTTGAGAAGAACTCCATATGATTATCCATTGGGAAAGATGATCTGTTGAGTTAGACGTGCCTGTGGCTGAGCACAAGGTGAACGTGTGAAATCCCTAAGTACTTGGTGCATCATCATGTGAACAGAAATGAAGATGTATTAGCCTCCTCTGAGCAATAGAGTTGACGAGAAGACTCCAGATGATTCTCTTGTGTGAGGCAATGGGAAAGAAGATCTGTAGAGTGGACATGGTTGTGGACGAGCACAGGTGAACGTGTGAAGATATAGTTCTTCTGTGTAATGCAGTGAACCAGATGTGCCCCTAGTGGATGAGCACTAGTGGGTGTATCAGATCCTTTGCTATATATATTGATCAAGAGTCAGACCTGCCTGTAACCCTAATTGTTATGTAAAGGGTACAAGTCAGCCCCACCTTAATGTGATTAATAATAAATGTAAAAGAAAATTAATTTGGTCAATATTAATTATAATAATAATAATAATAATAATTATAATTATAATGTGACTTAGAGAGGTCGGCCCTATTGAGCCAATAGACACGTCTGTTGATAGGAAAAGTCTAATATAAGTAAAGGAAGACTCCCCATTGTGGAGTCACATCTTTCTTGTGAGTTTGGAAATTTCAGCAAGTACACTTCTTTGGGAAAAGTGCGCACCTCTCTTGGGTGCTAGAGTTCTAGGGTTTGAAGCACCCTCTTGTGTGCTAGGGTTGATTTTGGTGGTAAAGGTCTTTCTCTTGAAGAATATATCAAAGGATTTGGCTGGGTTTTCTTCCCTTGTTGAGAAGGGTTTCCCAGGATACATCTTGTGTTCTTGTGCATGGTGCTTCTTTTTGTGATCTTGGTTCCTGCAACATTTATGGTTATGGTTAAATGATAAAATGGAATGAACTTCATGCTTAACCTAAAATATTGAAAAATCAACATGGTATCAGAGCTTAGGTCTTGAAATAACCCATTGCACAAACATCCACCAAGTCTCAATCCACTTTTTGCAGAACCGTACGACCCTTCTAGAGTTTCCAGAAAATTCCGTACGACCTCCTTTTCAGTGGTGGGTGGAATCACGAAGGTGGGTTACACTTTCGTGACAATCAGGTCTCCAAAATTTCGAAAAACCTTTTTTCGGCCGAACTAAAAATATTTTTCAGCCGAAAGATACTATTTTCGGCCGAACTATTTTTCGGCCGAAAAAATAAACGTCAAATCGAACGGTGCAATAACCGCCCCCTCGATTTGCGTGTAAAAATTTGGTCGGCCGAAAATTTTCTTTCCGGCAATAAGTTTTCGGCTGAAATATAGCTCGGCCGAAATATTGTTTGGCCGAACTATCTTTTGGTCGAACTATTGTTTGGCCGAAATATGGTTTATATATTACCCACACATCGATTTTGAAATGTTTACAAAATTTTTTTAGCCTCTATGAGAGCTCTGTTTGCAAGCGTAAATTTGTGGTATTTGCGAGCGTAAATTTGTGGTATTTGTGGTATTTGTGGTATTCGCGAGTGCAAATTTGTGGTATTTACGAGCGTAAATTTGTGGTATTTGTGGTGTAATCGTTGGACGGAGGACGCCGGGAGGTCGCGGGGTCGCAGGGGCCGTGGAGAGGTTGTGCAGAGGTTGCGGAGTTCGCAGGGGTCGTGAGCGTCGGGGATAGGTAAGTACAACAGAAAGATATATGCTACATGAGTACTATTTTCTATTTTGTTTTGTAAATGGATCCTTGCAATCAATTTGGAATTTCAAATTTTCTTTGCCAGTCGAAAGAAAATTTGATGACGTTCGTTTGTTTTTCATCCCTGTCACTTTACGTTTGATGTAAATTTATGACTGTCGAATTGTTTTATGTTTTTATATGTAAATTTCACCATCACAGTTTTTCATCTTTCACCATACAATCTCCAATAGAACAATAACAGAAAAAAATACACAGTAACTATGAAAAACAAGGACTCCAGTCTCTATTTCTCTCTCAATTTTACCATACAAAATTTTCCAATGGAAAAATACTAGGAAAAAATTCCCAATAGAAAAATAACAGAAAACAATACACAATAACTGTGAAAAACAAGGACTCTAGTCTTCGATTCTGATTATAGACAAAGTGTACTCACCAGAAATACGTTCCCGGTTGCCAAGCATGAGAAATTGGTTGGAATTTGAGTCAACCGTTTGCAGAGAGAAAAGGAAACCAGTAAGGTGCTATGTGGAATTGATGCGTGCCAGTTGATCAAGGAAGGCGAGGGCATTGAAGTACTGAGGGATAGTGGACAGACGACCAGAGTATAATTTGCAGTCACTGGTCAAGGTGATTAAAATTGGAATGAGTCGGGCACTCTGCAACGGGCTGTCTAGTATGTCTACCAAAGCCAGACTCCCTTAGTCTCCACTCAGCCTTGTTTAATTTCACCTTTCATGCTCACCTACTTCATTAATTAACACCAAAACCCTTTAACTGATGCCATTGCCGCCTCCAGGCTCCGCCATGCTGCAGCGTGATTACTTGGTAAGTTGGTAGAGTGTTAGATCTTGCTATACAAAGCTTATTAAAAAACTCTGTTAGATCATAAATGTAACCTTAAACTAAGCTATTACTCTAAGTTTGGATTATCGACTAAAATTGAAGAAAGTAAAAGCTGTGTGAATTGCGTAAAGTACAAACAGACATCCAATCTTCACATTAAAGACTGTGGAGCTTATTAAAAAACTCTGTTAGATCATAAATGTAATCTTAAACCAAGCTATTACGCTAAGTTTGAACTTTGGATTACTGACTAAAATTGAAGAAAATAAAAGCTGTGTGAATTGCGTAAAGTACAAACAGATATCCAATCTTCACATTAATGACTGTGGAGCTGTATTCTGACAGATTTTCTTATCAACTTTCAAGTATAACCCTCCTCTGCCAGTAAACCAGCTCTTGTAACCCTCCTCTGCCTGTAAACCAGTTACTATAACCCTCCTCTGCCTATTATATTTATGACGTGTAAATAAAATGGTTGGACGTCAAATCTATGGTTTAAATTTTTTTTTACTTGTAACTCCCCAATTTCGAACCCCTTTCATGTGTAAGCTATCAATGTGTAAGCTATCCATGGAAAATCAGAAATTTATGCAGACTTCTTGACATTAAACTTTAACTCGAAGATTTGAGAACATGCAATCCAACACTACTCATAATGCAATGACAGAAATTAATAAAACCATAAAGAGTAAGCGATGAAAAGGAGTTCAACATCATATTGAAATTCTGTTCAACTGCGCGTCCCACAGTGATGACATGTTTTGTTTAGAATTTCAATTTCCAAGTGATATATTTTAGAGTATGATATTATCCAGGGATATTGGGAGTCAAGGTAGTAATTTGTTTGTAATATGTTTCGACCCTAGTCCATTGTAATATGTTTCGACCCCAGTCCATTGTAAAATACTGCATATAATCTTTATTGCATATATTTTTGTGTTTAAAGTTGTTTCTGGTTTAGTTAATAAGAAAGTTTTTATAAAGTTAGTATTTTTCTTATAAAGTT
>JASDQU010587900.1:48901-70245 GCA_032191745.1 Picea mariana | reverse complement strand
CGTGCGAAGGTGGTGGGTTTAACATCACCACGTACCATATTAATGAGCTTGTTCTGAGCTGTTCAAAACCATAATCATAAAACCAATTGCATCGACCAGAGAGTGGGTGATTCACCACTTCTACATGCCAACATCCAAGTCAGAACCAACACATCGTATAACATCCAAGCGCCAAGTGTTAAGTTCAACACCAACACAGTACCTGCATTAATTACGAGTTTAACGTGCCAATTCCACCGTTTGATTATCCACTTAATCACAAGGTTTATTGCTAACTGATAGCTCAGGGTTTTATCAATCACCGTGTAATTTGCTTTGCAAGCATAGTATGCCAAGAATCGATTTACCAAAATCGAATAAGATTAACTTATGCGCCATCAAAACCATTGTTATCATACCTTTACGAACTTGCCATTATATTTGGTGTATACCACATGTGTTTATATTCCAATACAATTTTTTCATATGATAATCAAATGAAAACCATAACAAGGATAAAACAATATGAGCAAATACGTTACAATTTTCATAAATAAGACCAATAACTTTCATGCCCAAAGGTTTAATCGTGGAATATATCCAAATGCGCAATCAAGGTAAGATAATGATCAAGAACATAAGTCTGATAAAACCTTTATCAATCATATGAGAAACCAGTGATCAAGTATCAACCAACAAATCAAAAAGACGACGACAGTATAATCAACGAAATAGGTGTTTTCACATTTGCAATTGTGAAAACTGAGTCGAAATTGAATTGTAATGGTTGCAAAAACGAGACACGTGTCCATTAGCACAATGCGACAATGATTTGTCACGATACCGCAAGGGGTGTAGGCAGATTTTGAGATTAATCGAAAAAAATTGGGTTGGCTGCCAACAGATCGCTCTAAACGTTCCTTCACTTAGCAGGGGATCAAGTAGTTGTGGAGACCTGCTTTCCTTTTACAATCTATTTCGAGACTCGGGAGGCTAAAAACGAAAAATTTTATTCCTTCGTAATGAAATGAAAAGATGGCGTCTTTGTCAAAAGTTAGATCTGAAAACAAGCGAGATACAAGGAAGTGATTCATAGATCAAAAATGTAGAAGGTCAAAACAGTTCGAGACTGGCTCTTGTAGATGTCTTTGGGAATGGTTACTTTCGACTGACTTTTCTTAGTTTTAGTGTGTCATTTAAACCAATTTAAATCAAAGGTTATCAAGCCAAGCAATAATCCTATTATTTAACAATTTAGCCATTATTGCAATTTAAACGATGTTACCTTGATTTAATTTTGACAGTCTTTGACAACATGTGTATCGAGAAAACCCACCTTTACCTTTCTTTTCAATTTCTTTGTGCACTACGAAAACTACTTTTTGGGTATCACCTGTTTCATGCCGATCTATTTCTGATACTGCCTTGCGAATTACTCCTCCCGCTAGCTTGTAAGCGGCTGGAATCCTATAAAAAGCAAACACGAATTTTATCCAAAAAAAAAAAAATTATGAATAGAAGAAAATATAAAGTCCAAAGGGAAATAAAAATGCATGTATATACAAACAAAAAATTTATTTTATTTTATTTTATTTTATTTTATTTATTTATTTATTATTTTTATTTTTTATTTTTTGAGAAATGGCGATTACTATGTCATGTAATGTTTCAGATATCGCCCATTGACAGGGGCGTTGAGGACTTCTCCGTCAATGTTTTCCAGCAGGAAAGAATTTTCTCCTACTGGAGCCGAAACCCTGAATGGTCCATACCAGAGGTGGTCGAATTTACTATGTTTCACTGCCTCTTCCCTTCTCTCATCCCATCTTAGCACCAAATCACCTGGAGAGAATTCTCTATCCTTCACTTTTCGGTCGAACAGTGCTTTCATGTCATCTTGGTACCACTACATCTTTTCGTCAACCTTGGTTCTCTGCTGTTGGACCTCAATCAATTGATTTATTCTCCTGGTCACAGGATTGGGTTCTTCGTTTTGGTCTTGCCACAACTTCATTACCGGTAGCACCAGGTTTATGGGTAGAATGACATCTATCCCATAGACCATTTGAAAAGGTGAAATGCCGATAGATCTTTTCGTGCTTATGCGGTTTTCCCACAATGCGTATTTTAAATTTACATGCCAAAACCTCTTGTTCTCATCCAATACCTTCTTGATAATGTTTACCAGGCTCTTATTTGACGACTCGGCCAACCCGTTCCCTTGGGGGTAGTATGCAGTGGAATGTCCAAGAATGATGTTGTATTTCTGACAAAAACTGATCATAGCCATAGACTTAAATGCTTGGGCGTTGTCAGTAACTATCTTTCATGGACAACCGAACCTCGACAAAATATTTTTCTCCAAGAAGTCGATTACCACTGAGTCTGTTGCCTTCTTGGTCGGAATGGCTTCCACCCATTTAGTAAAATAATTCGTGGCTGTTAAGATCCACCTATGCTGAGCACTGGAATGAGGATTGATCTCACCTATGAAGTCCAGACCCCATTGTTGAAATGGAGCCTCAGTTTTGACTTTAATGAGTGGTAGTGCAAGGAGTTTCTGCTTCCCAGCGAATATTTGACAAGGGTCGCACGCACGTACTTTGGCATTTACGTCTGAAAATAGTTTCGGACAATAGTAGCCTGCTCTCAAGATCTTGTAGACCGTGGCTCTCCATGCGTGGTGTCCTCCATAGATTCCTTCATGAAATTCCTCTATAACCCGAGGATTTTCCGACTCGACCAAACAGACTAGTAGGAACCCGAGTGGATCCTTCCAGTATAGCTAGTTTTCGACGATGCAATATTTTAAAGCGTGGAGTTTTAAAGTTATACATTTGGCTGAGGATAGTCCATATGGGCACTTCAGGTTCAACAAGTAGAACACGATGTCTTTATACTAGCCCTACGATATGAAATTTTCTTCAATCTTTCTTGGATCTGTCCGGTCATCTGGCTCGTGCAGGTGGGTGTCTCTGTCTTCTTCTTGGAGGCAATTAATATCAAGGGATCTAAGATTCGACTCGGCCAAGAGTTTGTCCAGACCCTTCCCCTTTATCAATTTAGTTGGCTTGACTTCTAGATCGAATTCTTGTATTTTAGCGAGCCATCGCCCTCTTTTTCCGTCACTGTCCGGCTGTACCAATATGTCCTTTACAGAACTAGTGGGTACATACGCGATTATCTTTGAATGTAGCACATAGTTTCTGAACACTTTCAATTCTTTTACCATTGCGTATGCTTGTTTTTCCATTATGTTATATTTTAGTTCTGCATCTTTGAGGCTTTTGCTGAAAAACGCTATCAGTTGTTCGAACCCTTCTTCATTTTTCTGCAAGATTACCGCGACGATGGTATGTTTAGAAGCAAAAGAGAAGATGAGAAAATCTTTCAGATAATCCAGACTTGCTAACATGGGAGACTCACTTATAAATTTTTTAATGTGCATGAAAGATGCCCTGGCCTCGGTGGTCCAGTTTACCCCACTGTCCTTCTTCAACATTCCTGTAATCAATTCGACAATCTCAGCAAAATTTGGAATAAACCTTCGTAGAAAATTTATCTTACCTAAGAATGATTGAATTTCTTTTATATTTCTCGGGATAGTGATAGTATCTATCGCTTCAATCCTCTTAGGATCAATCCTGATTCATTCCTTAGATACGACATGGCCTAGAAGCTTACCTTCCCGCATAGCGAAATGAGATTTCTTTGGATTCAGGGATAGAACAAACCTGCGACACTTTTCGAACGTCTGTCTGAGATGCATCAAATGTTCCTCGTCAGTTTTATAAAAAACTGTTAGATGATCAAGGTAAATGACTATGAACTTGTCCCTTTCTCCCACGAAATCGATGTCCATATCTCGCTGGAAAGTGGCCCCTGCATTCATTAAACCAAAAGGCATTTTTTCATACATGAAAGTACCCCAGGGCGTGGTGAATGCAGTTTTTTCCTTGTCCTATTCATTCATAGAGATCTGATTATAACCAGAGAAGCCATCTATCATTGACATTCGATTAGCTCCAACAGCCTTTTCTAAATGTGGTCCATCTTGGGCAGCGTGTAATTATCTTTGAGAGACGACTTGTTTAGGTTTCAGAAATCCACACATAGTCTGATTTCCCCGTTCTTTTTCTCGACTGGAACTAGGTTATCTACCCAATCTGAGTATCTCAAAGGTACGATTATCTTTACGTCCAAGAGTTTTTTGACTTCCTTTTCTATCACGGGTAACAAAATGGGGTTAAATTGCCTAAGCTTTTGCCTAAACGGTTTGACCCTGGGCTTCAAAGGTATCTTGTGATCAATAATGGAAGTGTCATATGTTTTCAATTCATCATAGGACTAGGCAAAAACATCTTTGTAATGCCTGAACAAGTCTTGGTACTTATCTTTCATTTTGGGAGGGAGGAATTTCGATAGTTTTACCATTCGGGGTTCTCTTTCGGTCCCTATATCACAGTCCTCCACCTCTTCTGGCTGGGGCTACAAAGTGGCCTTTACGAGTACATCGTTTTGATCAAAAAGTATTTCCAAAGGAATCAATCCTTTGGGAATCTGATTGCTCTTAAGGACCAGCATACGATGATCTGCAATTTTATCTCGGAAAACTTCAAGTTCCTCTCCTTCTTGCATGATCCACATGGAGTCATTATGGTTTTCTTGGTCAGCGTGAGTTTCGGAAAATTCGCTTACTGCAGTAAGGAACTTCTTAATCTGTTCATCATCTTCAAAGACTTGCTAGTGTTGGATGTTGTCTGGTATGGAAGGCTTATATCTGATTTCGATATGATATTTTAGTTTGAAGGTCGTGGGAGGAGAAAAGGTTGAAGCTGCCTTTGCCAATGCATCATCATGTAGATTCTCGGTGCGAGGGATAAAATGGATATTTATAGATGAGAAAAAAATTTCGATGAGATCCCAAGTACAATTTCTATATGCTCTTAGTCTGGGATGCCTGGCTAGGTACTGTCGGTTCACTTGTCTTACTATCAATTCTGCGTCACCGTATACCTCCAAGTTCTTTATATTTAATTTCTTGGCAGCCTCTAATCCTAAGATCAATGCTTCATACTCGCATACGTTATTAGTGTAATCTATGTCCCACTTCAAATGATAGGAGAAAGGAACAATGAACTTACCTTCAGGTGCTACCAAAACTGCCCCAGCACCAGCTCCTTCAGAAGACAAAGCACCATCGAAATACATTTTCCATACACCAGTATTACACAACTCTTCTGTCATGGGGCTTAACTCTTCTTGCTTTGCATCGATTTCTTCCAGGCAACCATCCAGACCATCATCAAAAGACAAAATGCAGTTTCCCAGATCTTGGTCTGTGATGTAAATGGGGAAGTTGTGCGGGTTTTGAGGGTCACTGACTGTGTATGCTAATCTTGTCTCTCTGTATAAACGAGTGAAATGACCCCCGAACATAGGGATTGTGGCATAGGACATGTCTAACTAAAGGGAACCTCCCAACTTGTCCCCCCATGACCTAGATAACAACATATCGTACTTAGGGGGAATATCAACGATAACCACATCCATTAGGATACTTTTAACAGGGACCTGAGCTAAAGTAACTACCAGATCCTTTATCATCCCCATGAATTTAACCTTCCTTGAAACAAATGAATATATATTTCCATAAGGTCTTGTGATCTGAAGACCCAACTTCTCCATTATAATCTTGGGCATAACATTGTGGGAAGCTCCGGAGTCTAACATACAATTATGCAACAACTGATCATGTATATTCAGAGTGATATAGAAGGGAGCGATGTTGTCTTTGGACCCTTCGAAATGGGGACCAAAGGTGATGTTAGGTCTATCATCTTCTAAGTTTATAACATCAGACTGACTTTCAAGCTCGGGGACACCCATCATTTTGGTAATTTGTTTGCGATAACAGGGGTTTTTCACTAATTCCACCAAAGGGATTGGTATCTTAATTTTGTTCAACTCATTTTCAAAACTGAACGCTCCGTTCACTTTGTCTGTTTGTACGATTGCGACTTCCAAATTATTTCTTTCTGACTTATTCGTCTGGATAGATTTATCATTCATGGTCTTAGTTATAGAAGTATCCTTGTTTACAGGTTCGATTGGCTGTGTTTGAGTTCCCACTTTTTCTACCTCGGCCTCCTGAGCGCTTACCTTTCTCGTTTTGTTGTTGGGTGGTGGGGTCTTGTACAAAGGAGGCTCGTAAGCTTGACCCCTCTGAAGGATTTTTCTAGGTTGAAAAGCCGAGGCAGGTTTATTTTTAGATCTCAGGTTGTATCTAGGTTGAAACTCAACTATCATTGTCTCAATTTCTGGTTGGGATTCATGGTTCTCAGTGTGATCTCTCTCTTCGCTCTCATCTTGCATATCCATCACATTTAGAGACTTTTCGTAGTCTTCGCGAGTTAGATATGGTTGACTACAGTCATCACCGAAGTTCGCGACATCATTATCTAAATCCTCGAAGTCTTGCAAATCGTTAGCTCCTATAAAATTTTCATTTTTCAAGGGAGTTTGTATTCTTTGATCTTCCTTTTTTATTGGTCTTTGTTGATTTGGAGGGTTTTGATTTTTTCTAAAATCCTTTTTGGGGTAAGATTCATACTTGGCCTGTTCAAGTTCCATCCGGGTTATTTTGTTTGACAACTCTTTGATCACCCTAGCCATATCATCCACCCTATCATCGGAGGCTCTATTGGACCCTAAAGGGCCTGCTTGTTCTCTAAAATGCTTGGGCTCTCAGTTTCCAGTCTCTACTCTAGCCTTAAGTTTACCCGAAGCCATCATGTTAGATTCTATCTCTATCGCATCGTCCTGCATGCGGTTTAAGGTGGCTTCCCTTCGCTCTCGCAAAAGTAGTGCGAAATCCGGCTCGAAAGCTCCGGCAAAGGTCACCTTGGCCGTGGGTGGAGATGGTTTGACTTCAGCTGGGATTTTGTTGTACAGTTTATTGAATCTCTGGATGAATTCTACGACTGATTCTGAGTTCTTTTTCTTCAAAGCCCCAAATTCGGTTAGATAATAGAGGTGATCTTTTCGCTCGCCCCATTGTCTGAGGAAAGCATCTTCCAGAGCATCATATGAAGGGATAGAAGCTGCGGGCAAGCTCTGAAACCAAGTTCGGACCTGACCCTCAAAAGTTTGGACAAGGATTCTTGAATATACATCCTTGTGCTCGATACCGAAGATATCTGCGAATTGGTCAAAGAAGTTAATATGTTCCGTGGCGGTCAGATCTCCCTCCCCGGTGAATTTTGGTAAATTCTTTATGTAGTTTTCTGGAAGATCATGTAGGGAGACGGGTAACACCAAAGGGGCATATCGAGCTGTGACTTTCGCAAAAAATCTGGGAGGGGGGGGAGGCCCTTTACCTCCACCTCCTCCTTGAGTCCCTTAACCTCCACCTCCTCCTTGGGGGACTCCTCCTCCACCTCCTCCAAACCCTCCCCCTCCTCCTATAAACCCCCCACCTCCTCCTCCAGCGGCTGCCATCGTTGTTTTTGGAGAGTTGTAAATTGGGTTTTCAAAAAATAAAAGGGGTTTTATATTTTCTTCGCTAAGAGGAGACTCTGATGAGGAAGGATAAGGAATGCGAGGAGTTGGTTCCTCGAAATTGCAAGAGACGAAATCGGGAATACCGATGGGTGTGAGAAACGAGTGTGTAACACACTCTTCAGGATTTGGAGAAGTTAGGGAATTTAACTGAAGATGAGATGGTGATTTGAAAGATGACGAACCTTCAAAAGGGCCCTTTCCCCTCTGTATCAAGGGGACTGTTGAATGAATTTCACTTCCGATTTCGATATTGGGCATTGAATGTTTAGCGTCAAAGTAAGGATTGAGAGAGGTCGGGGGTTCGAAAGGACTCTCGACCCTCAGTGATGGGATTTCAAGTTGGTAAACTACAGCGGTTGACTTAAAAGAGCCTCTTGCCTTTAGAATTTTTTCAGGATCGGAAACTGGTGTAATATTCTCACCATCCGGGTTCTATCTGGTATTCCTTCGAGTGAATGCCAATTTATTTTTTCGYGGAGTCGCCAAGTGAAAGATAAAAATCCTTAAAAGGTGTGCAATCTTTGTTCACCATCAAAGGGTAACACTTTCAACGAAAAACAATTTATCGTTTTCCCARGGAAAAAGATTTTGTAACTTCGCTGCCTAGCAATGGCGCCAGAAAGATGTTGTTCCTGAGTCTGTACTAAGGCTCAAAAGTACAGTATCAAGGCATCTGAAAGTGGTTAGGATAAGGAGAAGGGAAAATATCAACCTTCGGAGAAGAGTCTAGGGGAGATTTCTTCGTTGGGGTTGTCTGGCTTCGAACTGCTCCTGAATAGTTATGTCACGCTCAATGGCTGCCCATGATTGTTCAAGCTCAGCCTGGTTAGTGGCTGTTTTAAGAATAGTGTTGAAGAGGTTCAAGGTGATATGCGTTTGGTTCAATAATCCAGGTTCAACGTTAGGTTGACTTGGTGTAGGAACTATCATGGGGGAATAGTACTGGTAAGAGAACTGTTAAGAAAGATTGAGTGTTGTCTCAGTTTAGTTTTATAAAAGAGAATTCACGATTGCGGTATTAACGATGTATGCAAATCTAAGGCTCGTTCCCGTAACTGTATTATATCTTAATCAAAGGGGTGAAATGGGGGAAAAACATTAAGCTGTTTACAGTGTCAGGTTCCTATCAAGGGAAAATCTTACAAAGTAAACGGAAGAAGAAAATATTTAAGAGAATAACCGATGTAACAAAAAAATGCATGCAGAATTCTGAAACTGCAAATTGGTCTTACACAGCTGATAGTTGGTGCAGAGGAAAGGCAATAAACAATTACAGAAAACCCAAATTTATTTGTTATAGTAGTGGTAGTACTGAAGTATAACGAAGCACATCAATTACGAATATGAATTGAAAATGAAAATGAGGAACAAGAAAGCAAACTTGTCATACAGAAGTGACAGAATTGAGAATCTCGGATCTGCTTGTATTAAATCTCAATGCAAAAAATCTATTACAAAATCTCAAAAAGGGTCCAGCCCTGTTTATTTCTCTCTGGGGTGTATTTATAGAATTTTTACAAATCTGGTAGAATATTAAAGGTTGCAAAATTTCAGTTATGTCATAGGAGAGAGCAACTGCTCCATGTCCCCTACTCTGTAGTCACTTAGTGCCAGGTGCTTGTCTTTGTGCGGACTCGGTGCAGGCGTTACATTTTCTTACAAGCTGAGATACGAGCTGTGAAGGCTCTGCTTGATAGCTGGCCTCGACGAAGTAACATTCTCGAGCTAACTGCTGCAGCTTGTCTTCCATTTGTGCATCGATGATGTCGAGGGCACTTAGGTGTGCACTGGATTTGATCAAGTGCTTGTCAACTTTGGCCATGTCCATCGTATCCATCTGAGAGATGTTGGCTGAATCTCTCTCATCTCTTTCCTTCAGATCGCGTGAGATTTGTTCCACATTCATTTGCATCAATGTTTCTGCATTGCCTCGGCTGTCAATACCCAACAGCTCACCGTCTATGGAATTAAAAGCTTCTTCTAAAGAATGGGTTACCTTTTGGGCTTGTTCCTTGCCCAGGGCAATGTTATGCTCCCAATCTTTCAACAGAATATTGCCTCTGGTTTGTTCTAGGATGGCAAGCCTGGGAGCACCTGCCGAAACCCTATTATTTGTTGCTATTACCATATCCTGGAAAGTGACCCAAGCCACTTTGGCCTCCCTTTCCCTGGCCGTCAGGTTCTTTGAAACCTGATTCACCAATAGACAGTTCTCCCTGATCTCTCCTATCCTGGCAAGAAAATTTTGTTGTGCCGAAAAGATTTTTTCTCTGAATCTCGCTGGTTCAGGATTTAAATATGCCGATGTCTATTTCTCTGCTCTCGGCGATTTCTGCCCGAGACTGCAACTGGTCAATCATATTTATCTGTTGGCCCATCCGCACTTGACCATCTCAAACCATCAATTGTGCTTGCTCAAACTTGGCCTTGAGCATCTCTATTTCATTCTTGTCAATCACTCTGGCCTGTTCTAGCTCCATGCTGGCCTGACCTTTTGCATTCTCTGCGGTTGTATCCAATCTAGCCTCGAGGGTCCTGATTAGGCAATTTTTCCTTTTTAGTTGGTTATTCAAAAGCCCAATTGAGAATTGATTTGCCGAAGTGTACGCCCCCAACGTTCCTGCGATTTCAGTGGCGAGTTGGTCACTCTTCTTACCTTTGCCATCAGTCATGATTTTATATTTTTTCGCAGTGGAATCTCCTTCTTGATAGAACTCTCTTTTCACTACCGCCTTCCTCTTTTTATCAAAAATGAACTCATTTGGAGGGAGTTCCTCTGCCCTTATGGGCCTCAGTTCATCATTAAATATCCATCCCTCGCTGACATTTCCCAGTGCCGACTGTAAGGGTGTGACCGAGGTTATGGGCTCTCCTATTTGTTTTGCCGATTCTCTTGGAGTATTGATAGGATTATGCTCCTTTGGCATACCTGGAGTCTCCTTTTCAGTCTCCGGCTTCTGTTTCCTTGGTGGGATTGGAGTTTTTTCTTCAGCCTCCGAACTCTGTTTTCTTTGCAGGTTCGGAGTCTTCTCTTTTGCTTCAGGGTTCCTCATTTGTTCCCCTTCCTGGTGTTTTCCAAGGTTAGACATTGCATCTGCAGAACCTTCAGCATCCTTCTGTTTTGTCTCAGAAGCAGCCGAACCTCCCAACACAGCGGGGAGACATCTTCGTCTATGTTCCTGGAATTTTAATATAGATGTTGTGTCTTCGGATGCTAATGATTGGATCCGGGCTAGCACTTCTTCATAAAATCTCACCCCTCAGAAAACGTCGTCCGAGGGTGAACTTTCATGCTCAAATCTCTTGAGCCCACAATGAGCCAAATGGTTGCTCACAACCCTCTGTGGATCATGTTTCTTAACTTCATTGGAGACCAAACTTAGGTCCTCCAGGGCTACAACCTCGGCTTTGGCATGCCCGAAATCTAACAAAGAATAGGAATTCAGCCGAATGGGAAAATAAGGCCATACCTTCTTTGAGTAACCATTGAGTTCTTTGCTCACCCCACCAATTACCATTTTCCAGGCGACCTCTCGACAAGCCAGCTTGTCGGGGATGAACAAGGGCAGCGCATGAGGGGGAACAGAAGCCCCGAAAACTCTGAAATACGAAAACTCTGCCTCCACATACCAATCCACTATGCCACTCAGACCTGTTGCAATAATGTTCGAGATGCAAGGTGGTGGGTGCCCAAAAATGGCGATATGTAGGGGCACCATCACCCAGTTAAAAATTTCATATGTGAAATTTTCTGCTTTATTCTCCCACAGTTTGTCATGATACTCATGCACGGGTTTTTCTTGGGCTGGATTCCAAGCCCATCTCATCAAGGGGAATGGTGTCATGGAACATACTGCATCCATGATATATGCCGACATGAAAAACAAGGATGGTCTCCCGCTCGCCTTCTGTTCCCGATACTCTGTGACCTGGTTGGCCAGGCTATCCGAGAGTATCTTCACCCAATTAAACGAGCAACCTTCGGCGACCCGAAACATGAGAGGCACCCACGCAATGTAGAAATGTGATGTGTCTTCTCTCCGAAATAGCTGGCATGTCATCATGGCCACATATTTATACTGTGGCTCCAAAGAAGTGATAGAATAAACGCCTTGGTCATTTTCTCTGAATTTTGCGGAGCGCGAAACCCAATCCCTGATCAAACCGGGCATGGTTTTGTCGTATTGGGTGCACTCTTTCTCTTTGAATTCGTCTAGGAACTCAACACCATATGTATATTGTTCGTGTTCAAATGGTCACCAGGTGAGAAAATAGACAGCGCTTGCATACCCTGTTGGGTTAGCAGGGCAGAACAGCTATGGAGCATAGAGTTAGAGAAACAAAACGAACTACAATCTAATATCAACTGAAAACAAATAAAACTGTGAAAAGAAACAACAAACATCAAACACAAAACAGAGGTGTCACCAATGGTTTCAGGTAGGTGTATTGATGAAACCGAAGCACACTAAAGGAAGAGACCAGAGGTTCCTTCTCCCTCCAACGGAAGGCTCTTTGGGGCCCTCACACAATTTGCTTTCCTTACAAATGAGAAGAACTGAGCATAGCAGTGAAAGAACTCTCGGTGATGTAGCTGATGGGTTGTTGTTTAAAGGATGAGCCCTTAAACCATGTGAACAGCATAACAGTGCTTAGAATTCCTTGCCAAAACAATGTATCCTCATGGATTTTTATAGCAACTCCTCAGGCGGTCACGTAACCTTCTCAAAGTGTGAACAGGGACCCTTTTAGGGTTTATTTAGGTCATTAACCCACCAATTTTACGGATCTGGCTCTGATTTGAGAGTCAAATCAACTTGGGAGCCGGTCCGTAGGCGGTTGGGAGGCCGACCTATTCAATTAATGCGCCATTTTAGCAGATGTGTGGGATTTTGTGTTGACAGCCGCGCGTCGAGCGTGCATGCGTGAAAAATACGTTTTTTTCCTGCGCATGCGCGCGCGCATCACACTGCTGTAAAGCGCCCTTCAATTTTTGGTTACTTTGTATATTTTTTGGCCCTTCTGGAGTGCTGTGAAATTAATTCAGTGCCATGAATGACTTCATTGTTGTTTTTATGATGCAGAGTTATTGTCACCATGTGCAGATGAAATTTTACTGATAACATATATTCAGACGTCGAAGGTAGCTTGTACATGGTTTGTAGATGCTCGGGCCTAAAAGTCCTGACAATAACTCGCTGGCTGTTCATGATTGTCCTGGTAGGTAAGTCTATGTGGTCCAACGCCCATCGGATCATGTCATAATACGGAAGCAACCGTGGCCTGGTTGCTACTATGTGCATCCCGGATTGGACAACTATCTTGTACTTGGTGTGCAGATCATCCCTTTCGATTTCATTGGAGTCGTCTAAGTAATCTAACAATTCTGCTTGTAGAACATTTGACACAAATGACTAGTCAGGGATCGAGTCGACACTTCGGGGTGAAGTATCAACGACATTGTCTAAGCCCTGTCCCGCGACTTAGACATTCACCTTTTCTACTTTCCGTGGAGCCATGGCCAAAGTTTGCATTTTCTCTCTCCTTTGATAGAACTGCGTATACATGCAGAAAGTAATTAACTCAGAAACGATGAGCTCCGCGTGCTATGAAAAATGCATAATGAAACGTAGCTCTTGCATATATTTGAAAAAACGGTACCTTTCAAAACAAGCCTGTCAATTCGAAATTAGAAATAAATTTATGCCGTAAAAATCCGATCTTTCACATAGATTTACCTTATCTTCCCATTAATGTCATAAATTTTGGTGGTTTAAAGGTCAGTTGGCGCATGGAATTAAAATTCTCCTTCGAGCATCGTACAAGCATCGAAACTCGGGATAAGTCTTGATTAATCTTAATTAATCCAAATCTGTCCATGTACATAATTTCTTGCCATTCGTTATCTCGTAAATCTTCTGTTAACATTTTGAGTTTTCAACTCCTGAGACCGCGAGGACCGAATTTAGCTTAATCAAATGTAATCGGGATTTGAGGCATAATTAATTTCATAATCGTTTCATTCACCTTATCGCAACTCGGAACTTCAAAGATCCATTTTTAGGAGATTATTACGCCGAGTCACGAAACTGCGATATGGAAATAGTTAAGGCTCAATTAAAGGGAAGAAAACTTGGATTAGGCGATTAATTAATCACGTTATAATTACATTGTGACTTCGTGAGTCAGAGTTTTAGGCGTTGTAACTTTCGAAAAGATAGTGCCGAGTGGCGAAACGTCAAGAATAGACTTTAACCATGGTTAGACTTTTTGCCTTCAGTTTTTTACCAGGGTTAGCTCGAAATAACCTCGTGTTCTCGGCTCTCGGGGCTGTAAAAATAAAAATTTGAACTTGGCGAACGCTGAGGCATGAAACCCCGATGACGTCTAACCACTGAGTTAAAGATTTTACCTTGGTTACTGTCCTGAGTGAAAATTCAATACGAGTTCAGCGTTTCACGGCTCGGGGCATGTGAAATCATGGATTATAGTGTCCGACTTGCGAGATCCCAAAGTAAAACAAAGGAGTCGATCATTCTTATGAAAGTTGACTTTTTTCGAGAGTAGAAAAAACGTTGTTGTTTAAATGACAAGGTTGCAGGATTTTCATAGCCTCGAGGGGAAAAAATCAAAAGGCCATCTCTAGATTTCAAGTATAAAAAATTGAAAATTGTGATGGGTAAAAAATAAAACAAGGGCGGCTCCAACACCAGTGATAGAGGAATACCCCTACGCTGGATTCAAATTTTCTAGGGATCCAGACATGCCCGTACCTCTTGAGGAAGAGCGACGAGAGATAGGTATGTTTGTTTTTCAAAGTTATTTAATTTTCAGTTTACTTAATATATATCATTTTTATGTGAATCAGAGTATCTGAAAAGTATGTATATGTTATGTATAGATGTTGGAGCAGTGTGTCCAACAAACTTCTCAAGGACCAAATGACATCCTCAACCAGAGGCAGTACCAGCAGCAGTCGTCGGACCAAAAACAACATTAGGGGGACCTCTAGCCAGAGAGGCTGAGAGAGTTTTGAGATGGGTGGAGTGGAACCTCACCACGCTCACTCGTGTAGTTCCCATGGCCGAGATTGAGGATATCCCACCATCAATGCAGACTCACTTAGTTGGGGTGCCATGGAAATGGGTCCAACTCTTTCGGTGTTTGGCGAACGTCATTGTTCACTATGGCAGGGCCAACAAGCCCTATACTTAACTTAGGATGGGCCACTTACGTGCCGAGGGCACTCTTTGTATATAGTTTTGAAGGCATAAGCCCCATGATGTATATTAGATTTGTATTTTTGAGTCATTCGCACCCACCTATGTACTCTGAGACTTTTGATATATATATATATCTGTATGTATACTTACATATTTTATATATTATGTATCAAATTTATTTACAAATGTATGTACATGTGTATGTGTGTGCAATATGCCAATCTAATACTTGATTAGCTAGAGTATCTATCATTTGATTTAATCTCCTAGAAACATTGATATATGTAATGTAATCAAATAAATGTTCTAAGAGAAGTACCCTAAGGAATCATTTGTGTAAATTAGGATCATAAATGCAGTAAACCCCATTTAATTGGGACCCAACCAAATGTGCATCTAAGTAGACCCGAAGGTGAGAGATACCATGTGACAAAGCGTCATGAAGCAACTCTAACGTTGCATTGTACTTGATGACATTGTTTGTGGCATCACCTAGAAAGATACCTCCGGAAGATAGCATTGGCCTTGAGGTGTGAAAATCACCCAAGCTGTGGAAGAAAGCCTCTAAGTGTGTTAGCTAGCACTATCTGTGAACCCAATGAAAACCTCTGATTCACTTGACATCTTCCATAGATAAAAGTATGACATAAATAATGACACGTCCATAACACAAAAAGACAAATAGCTAACTGTATAATAACTATACATATATACAATAAGTCACCCAAGGTGACCAACCTACGAGTAATACTTCTTGAGGTAGAGCCCATTTCTAGGCTCCGCCAAAGTATTTCCCTCAAATTCAACCAGATGATAAGCACCCTTATTTAGTACCTCATTCACGATGAAAGGTTTGAACCACATGGGTTTGAACTTTCTTACCCCAGGGGATCCTTATCTTGGTCGTAGACCAGTACAAGGTCTCCTTTGGAGAAAATCCGAGGACAAATAGACCGATCATACTGAAACTTGACTCATTGCTTGTGAGCCTCATTGGCCAGGGTTGCATCACGACATTTCTGATCGAGATGCTCGAGATATAATATGCATTCCTCAAGTGGTGAAGTATTTGGAAATAACTCAACTGCCAACTTTAAATATGTGATATAGCACTCTATTGGTAAGACTGCTTCCAGCCCGTAAATGAGTTGAAAAGGTGAGAAACCAATGGCACTCTTTATAGACGTTTGGTAGGCCCATAATGTTGAATACAACATCAAATTCCAATTTGACTTGGTATAATTGATCATTCATTGTAGAATAGTCTTGAGGTATTCACAGCTTCCTGTTGGGTATGTGTTATATTCTTTGCACGAGTAGTAGTGTCATGTATTTAGGTGGTTTTTCGGCACATGTTTTTTGCCGATGGTTTTCTATTTTTGGTTAAGGAATTAGGGTTTTGGACTAATCCAGGTCATTGGGTTAGGGTTTTGGATGTCGTTGACTCCTATATGTATATTGTGTTGTAAACAATGTAACACAATGAATGAATATATTATATGTTGGTTTTCCCGGTTTGGGTTTCCAGGGGAACAATCTCTATGTAATGTTTGTATTTTCCATTGTGTATTTTCTATTCTTTTCTGAATATCTGTTTACAGTAGACATTGTACAAGGTTATAATTTACATTTGGTATCAGAGCTTTATTGGCTTCAGGGGGATGCCTTTTTGGTCAAGGGTTTGGCTTGAGACTATGATAAGCCTTGTTACAGTGGGAGATCTATGGTATTGTTTTTCAGGTGAAAAGAAATGGCAAGAAATTCGAAGATGGAGATCAAGAAGTTTAATGGGAAAATCTTTGAGTTGTGGAAGCTCAATATGGAAGATATTTTGGTGGACAGAGATCAGTGGATCACGGTAGATCCAGATACTGTACCTACATGAATTTCTACAGATGACTGGAAAAAGATGGATCGGAAGGCAAAGAGCACAATCCAACTATGTCTCTATGATTCAATATTATTGAATGTGTTAGAGGAAGCTACAGCCAAGGATTTATGGGAAAATTTGGGGAAGTTGTATCAGTCTAAGTCCTTGTTAAATAAACTATTCCTGAGAAAGAAGCTATATAACTTGAGGATGAGAGATGGAGACTCAGTGGAATATCATTTGAACGCCTTCAATACTATGGTAAGTCAGTTAGTATTTGTTGAGATTAAAATTTTAGATGAAGATAAATGTATCAGTTTGTTTTGCTCTTTACCAGACTCATGGGATAGTCTGGTTGTGGCCATAGGTAGTAATACAACTTCTTTGAAGTTTGAAGAAGTGGTCTCATCCTTGTTATCGGAGGAGGTGAGACAAAAGAATATGGAAGGACATAGCACAGACGCATTATTTGCAAGAGGACATTCCCAGGAAAGAAATAGATCTAATTTCTCAAGTGGGAGATCTAAGTCTAAGGGTGGATCTAGATCTTTTGTAAAGTTTGTAAGGGTATGCTAGAGGCATGGAAAAGAAGGGCACTACAAGAAGCAATGTAGATCCAAAGTTGAGAAAAAGAAGGGATCTGAAGAATCTTCTTCTACAGAAGAAAAGACCTTCGAGGAAGAATGAGGGGATGTCTACTTGGCCTCTTCAAGCACAGATGCATATCATGAGGCACGATTGATTGACTCTAGTGCATCCTTTCATATGACTCCCCACATGGAGTGGTTCTACAAATATAAAAAGTATGATGGAGGTAATGTTTTCTTAGGTAATGATTCGACAACCAGAATCATAGGAAGAGGAAGGGTCAAGTTGAGACTCATAGATGGAAGGATTAGAACACTGCCTGGTGTTCTACACACCCCAGGTATGGCCAAAAATTTGATTTCTGTAAGAAAAATGGAAGATGAAGGGGTAAAAACAATTTTTGAAAAGGGAACTTGTAGGATGGTTCGAGGAGAAATGGTGTTGATGAAGGGAGTTCGGTTTGGAACACTGTATAATATGCTAGGAAGAACTATTAGTGATGGGTGTAATAGATCTGTTGTTTCTGATATTGGACTTGAAAAATAAAGAACTCCTACAGTCTCTGGAGAAAAGGTTATGTTGTGGCATCAAAGACTGGGGCATATCAGAGAGAAGGGTCTTCGACTACTACACGGTAAAGGTATGGTTGAAGGTATGTCTAACTTCTCTTTGGATTTTGATTTATGTGAACATTTTCTATATGGGAAGAATAATCGAGTAAGATTCCCCTCTAGTGCAATGAGGGCAGAAGGAATTTTACAACTAGTTCATAGTGATGTTTTTGGACCTGTGTCGGTCCCATCATTGGGAAAATATGTGTATTATGTCTCATTTATAGATGAATTCTCGAGGAAAACTTGGATATATTCCCTCAAGAATAAATCTAAATTCTTTGACAGGTTTAAAGAGTTTAAGGCTCTTATTGAGAATCTAACAGAGAAAAGAATTAAGGTGCTGAGAACAGATAATGGCGGAGAGTTCTTTGGGAATGAATTTGAAGAATTTTGTAAGAAGTTTGGTATAGCAAGGTAGAATAATACTCCATATACACCTCAATATAATGGAGTTTCAGAAAGGATGAACAGGATGTTGATGGAAAAAGCAAGGTGCATGTTAAGTGGTGTCAGGTTAGGGAAAGAATTCTAGGCAGAGGTAGTGGGTACTGCATGTTATCTGGTCAACACATCACCCTCATTAGCGTTGGGTGACAGGACTCCATAAGAGGTATGGACTGGTAAGGAACCTTCTCTCACACATCTTAAGGTATTTGGCTACGATGCATATGTTCATGTTCCAAAGGAAAACATGAGTAAGCTGGATAAGAAGGCTGAAAAATGTATCTTTATTGGATATAAAGATGGTCTCAAAGGTTATAAGCTTTGGAACCCAGAAACTAAGAAGGTAGTGTATAGTCGAGATGTGGTATTTACAGAAATTAAGGATGTTGTTAAACAAAAATTACTAACAAGTAAGGAAGAGCTAGAGAAGATAGATTTTGATTTAAAGGATGATGAAGCAGACTCTATGGAAGAACATGAATTAGAAGAAGAAGATCCTCATAGTCCAGTATTGAGGAGATCAGATTGAGAAAGAAGGCTACCGGAAAGGTATAGTCCATCTGATTTGCGTTCAAATTTTGCTTTGTCTATTACTGATGATGATCCTAGAACTATAAGGGAGGCAGTGGATTTAGAGGATGGAAATCTATGAAAAAGGGCCATGGAAGAAGAAATGGAATCTTTGGATAAGAATGAGGCTTGGGATCTAGTGGAGTTGCCAAGTAGAAGAAATCCCATTGGCAGCAAATGGGTATTTAAAAAGAAGCTGAATGCAGAAGGAAAAGTGGAGAAATACAAAGCTCGGTTAGTAGCAAAGGGTTATTCCCAGGTTGAGGGAATTGATTTTGGAGAGATTTTTTCTCCTGTTGCCAAGTTAACCTCTATAAAAATTTTGTTATCTTTTGTTACTTCATTTGATTTTGAAATAGAACAGGTGGATGTGAAGACAACATTCCTACATGGGGATCTGGAAGAAAAAATCTTTATGAAGCAACCAGAAGGTTATGCCATGAAAGGAAAGAAGGAGTTGGTATGCAAGTTGAAAAATTCCTTGTATGGTTTAAAACAATCACCAAGGATGTGGTATCAAAAATTGGATACTTATATGCTGGGACTTGGCTTCACAAGAAGCAAAGAGTATCACTGTGTGTATTCTAAATTAATTGGTGATCAATTGATTTATTTGGTCTTGTATGTGGATGACACGTTGCTGATAGGAAACAACAAGGAGATTATCCAGGATGTGAAAACTCAATTGTCCTCTAAATTCGACATGAAGGATATTGGTGATTCAAATTTCATTTTGGGCATGGAAATTAAAAGAGATCGAAAAAAGAGGAAACTTTGGTTAAATTAGAGAAAATATGTCGAGACAATATTGTAGAGGTTTAATATGCAGGAATGTAAACCAGTCAAGGTTCCTATTCCTATTGGTGTAAAGTTATTTGCAGATAAGTGTCCCAAGACACATGAAGAAGAGGAGGACATGTCTCATGTTCCATAAGCGAGTGCAGTTGGCATTTTGATGTATGCAATGGTCTGTACTAGACTGGACATTGCACATGCAGTGGGAGTTTTGAGTAGGTATATGTCAAAACCAGGGAAGGAGCATTGGATAGTAGTAAAAAGGGCTTTTAGGTATTTGCATGGCACTATTAGCTATGGATTGTGCTACGAAGGAAAACCGGGATTGGATAGAGTGGTCTATATACATGGATTTGTGGATGTAGACTAGGCTGGAGATTTGGATCGTAGGAGATCTACAAGAAGGTATGTGTTTAACCTATTTGGAGGAGCAATAAGTTGGATGAGAAAAAGACAGGCTGTAGTGGCACTTTCAACTACAAAATCTGAATACATGGCAGCCACTCATGCAAGTAAGGAAGTAGTATGGTTACAAAGATTGTGTTTAGGTATTGGGTTGGTACAACAAGCTGTAAGGATAGAGTGTGACAGTCAGAGTGCAATTTTTCTAGCGAAGAACCCTGCTTATCATTCAAAGACAAATCACAATGATGTTCAATATCACTTTGTGAGAGACATGATTGAAGAAAAGAAAGTATCACTGATGAAGGTGGACACTTTGAATAATGTTGCAGAATCATTAACAAAATCTGTGAGCACTGAGAAGTTCTCTTAGTGTAGAGGATCCATGGGCATTGTTGCCCTGGATTTTTGACTATGTAACCCTGTAACCCCCTGTATTGAAAGAAAACAACAAGTGGGAGAATTTTGGGTATGTGTTATATTCTTTGTACGAGATTTTTTTTTTTTCCTCAGGAAACATGTCATATATTTAGGTGGTTTTTCGGCACATGGTTTTTGTCAAGGGTTTTCTATTTATGGTTAAGGAATTAGGGTTTTGGACTAATCCAAGTCATTGGGTTAGGGTTTTGGATGCCGATGGATCCTATATGTATATTGTATTGTAAACAATGTAACACAATGAATGAATATAATATATGTTGGTTTTCCCAGTTTTGGTTTCCAGGGGAAAAATCTCTGTGTAATGTTTTTATTTGCCATTGTATCTTTTCTGTTATTTTCTGAATATCTATTTATATTAGACATTGTACAAGGTTAGAATTTACACTTTCACCTAACCATTCACTTGTGGGTAGTAGGGTGATGAGTTATCTTGCCTCAACCCAAGCTTTGATGTGAGCTTAGACATCATTTTGTTCTGAAAGTGACTGCCATAGTTAGTGAAAATCTCCTTCGGGATGCCAAACCTTGCTATTATCTGATTGAAAATAAAGAGAGTTGTTGTCTCACCATCATTATTGAATGTTGGCATAGCCTCGACCCACTTTGCAAACTAGACTACCGCTATGATGATAAAACGATGCCCCCTGGATGAAGATGGGTGGCATGTAGTAAAAGCAATACCCCACTTGGTGAAGGGACCAACAATAATGATAGGAAACATGGGAGTGGGGTGTGCCCTCATCTTTCGAGAGAAGATCTGACACGGGTGGCACTTCTTGACCGATTCAATGCAATCTTTGATCAACGTCGGCCAAAAGTAACCTACTCGTAGAATCTTTTGGGTTGTTGCCAACC
>JASDQU010587900.1:0-39833 GCA_032191745.1 Picea mariana | reverse complement strand
CGCTATGGGCAGTTGCCTCCCTTAGATCTCTTACTTCTTAGGGAGTCTCGGGCATTATACGAAGTTATAGATATGTGATGTGCTACTGAAGTTGATGGATTACTTCTTCAAGTTGTGCCACCTGCTGTGGGACACGTTATTCAATTTTCACTTCAATGACCGTCACAGAGAGAAGTTCTTTGTGAACTCGTTCCTGTACGTCAAGTTTCTCTGCTAGCAATTAGTCCTTGCTTTGATGTAACTGTGCTTTCTCCTCCTCCCACTTCACTTGTAAGGCAAGTTATTCCTGTTCTACCTTCCTCTGTTGTACTATAAGTTCACTCTATACTTGTGCCAAAGCCTGGGTGGATTGATCTGTGTCTTCTTGAGCTTGTCGAAGGCGAGCTTCGACTTTCTCAGTGATCTGGCGTAATTGGGTGGGATCATCGCTTGTTCCTACTATTCCCGTCATCAAGGGCATAGTAGAAACAACTCATCTGGACTGAAGTGCCTGCCACACTTCTTGAAGTTCACCCATGAGTTGGTTGAATATCTCCTCCTGCTTCACTTCTTTCCTTTCTGCGATCTCTAGTGAGGCATCATTCAATGCAATGATCAAGAAGTCAAAGTTGTCCTATGTGAGGGTAGTCATAAACATAGTCCGGGTGGCCTTATTTTTATTTCAGGATGAGAGATTTGGTGGGGTGACCTTCCTTTTCATAGAGGGATCCTCCTCCTTTCTAGGCAGAGTAACCTCACCTTTGTTTTGCTCAACCTCTGTGCCACCTAGTTCTTCACCCTCACCTCCCTGCATAGGTGAGATCGAAGTAGTCTTCATGGATGTGCTATGGATATCTTGAACTTCATCATCCATCTTATTCTTTCTCGGTCCAGGTGTATCCAATATAGCTTCATGGATTTCCACGTCGGATATTTCTGTGGGGTCCGCTGGAACAAGGATGTCTGCCGACCATTCCTTGGTAATCTGCTCCAATTCTTCTTCTGTCAACTTGTAGTACGACTGGATTTGTTTCTTGTGCTCATTAGCGCACCCTGTGATATAGGTGAAGTGGAGGTCCGCATTGAATTTGATCAAATTTCTAAACCTATGAAGTGTGTTTGGTGTGAGACGCAGTGTAGACTAGATTTCATTCTTCAATTGGCTGTAATAAGCATGGAAGATGAAAATGGACTGCCACTACTTGTTCATGTCACTGGAGTACCACAACGTACATAAATTTGCGGCCAGTGGTTTGAAGGGTTCGATCTGCAGAAAAGTGGCACCGTTTGGTAGCTCCTAGGCAATGAAAGCGATGAGTATGAGAAACCAACTAAAGTGGAACTCATACCCTTGGTATTGCGCTTCTCTGCAGTCAAGGTCTAGCTGATTTACAAGGTACTTCACCTAGTTCATTTGTAGTCCCTCCGCACACTTCCCTGCGAGGTCAAATACAAATCCAGTCACCTGTGTGGGCCTGTTCTTATGGACTAACTTCCATGTGAACATCTGGAAACCGAAGCGCACTGCTGCATTCTCGATGGAGGCTACCTTGTAGCCTCGCGTGCCCTTCTCTATGTTGCCATATGTGTCTTTTATTCATTGGGCAAGAGCGCAATCTGCGGTCTTTCTAGGGTAAAACTCCTGCGGGTCAGGGCCCTGCATGCTTAGCCATGTGATTTGATTGATCAGAATCGGATCCACAGTGATGCGGTGGTACAACCATAAGTATCCTCCGTGTTAGCAGGACAACAACAATCTGATGCATGCATTCACTTCCTAATTCCTACTGAAATGAGGAATCTTCATTACATTGAGAATGGTTGATTGCACGAGGTTATGGGTCCATTGTTGAGGGGAAATATTTGGGTTCCTCTATTTTGTGATAGTTAAGTACTTGTGCGGAGATAGCATACTGTAAAATTTGCGATCTCCAAGGTTAAAATCACTAAATTTTGGTGCTGTGAGCTTATCCTGGTCAGCACGAATTGCGCACACCCCTTTCGKGAGGTACACAGTGACCAAAGCATAGTCRAAGTCTATGGGTATAGTGTCTTGATTCACTATGTCTCTTAGTGGTGGGATATACTTAGGCAAGATACTTGGTATCATATTCACAGTGGTGAAGTCGTTTCCAAGCTTAGATCGTCTTTCTGAAGGTGCTCGGGATGGTCCTACTCGAGCAGTGGAGGGGGAAGCTAGAAATGCTCTTGAGGAATATGCCTGTACACTTGTATACACTCCTCACTCTGACATGACTCTCTTAGTCATTAAGTCAATTAAAAATTATTCAACTACTTTCTCAGCAGCGCTGAGCTCATCCAACATATAAGCTTGGGTCAGCTAGCTCAAGTGCAAAAGGAGTTTAGAGACTATAGTGAATAGTATGGGAACAAGGCAATGATCTCAAGGTTAATTAATCTCAGGTTTTGCGCTCAAATTATCACTTAGAAAAGTATTCTTAGTGCGTGGCGCAATGGACTAAGTAGGGAAACTTAGAAACGGTTTGTTGGCAACGGTTATGATCCTTCATTAACTCCTGTTTGACCCATTATGGCACATTTCAACAGTTGGATGACGAACCTTTATTTCTTTTCTACCCATTCGAAGCGGAAGTCGAATGGATATATCAGCCCCAACAGCTATATTGCTTTGTCATGGTGAAGTACTCTATGTTGTTGTTATGATATCTCGATGAAGCTCCAATTTTGCAATTTTTCTTTCTGCGAAGTATCCTCTAGAACCTCTTATAACCTTACCATATTATCCCTTTTATTTATTAACTTTCTAGTCTTCTTCCCAGTGAGATTCATCTCAATAATGCTTTTACCATTCTGATGCTTATGTTCTATAGTCTTAGTTACTTCACGCTGTTGAAATTCTTTCCTAGGGTTCTTGGATAATACTTCTTCTTTATCGAAAATAGGTAACTCAATCTTCTGCGGATCCTCTAGTGTTCTCTTAGCCTCGACATCGGAGTTTCTAGTATTAAATATCTGTGATCTGCTCTTTTTTTCTTCAATCAAGTGCGCGATCCTTCTAGTCATAAAGTATTTTAACTCTTGTTTCTTTTGTTCCAAAACTTCTTCTTCCTCTTTTCGTCTAGCTTGTTCTATATCAATCCAAAGTTTTCCTATGAGGATGGTAAACGGGGCGTTGTCTTCAACAAATTTAATAATCTCAAAGTCTTCCTCTGTTGAAGTTCCATTGACATTCATAAGTATCCGGGTGAGCCTTCCACATAGGTTTACTATCTTTCCTCTGAATAAACTTGTCCCTCCTAGGGAAGGGATCATGGCAAGATTTCTTAAAGCTTCCCAATTTCTTTCTGTCATAATGTTCGCTTGTGTTTCTTTATCAAGAATAAAGTCCATGTCAAAGTCCCCTATTCTTGTTTCAAGAATAAAGTCAATGCCAAAGTCCCCTATTCTTGTTTCGACTTTCTCCTTTTCTTTGAAGATCTCTGGTAATCAGACATCTTTATGTTCCTTCGTGGTTTCTTTTATCCGTATTAATATTTTCTCTAATTCTTTCTAGGTTTCTACCTTCTATTCTTCTTGATTCAGATTCATCCTTTCCAACTTAGCAATCATTCTAGAGCAATCCAATACATTGTGGTCCAAATATGTTCAACATAGACAAATAGGTTTTCTCCCAGGGCATTACTTAGCAAGATGTCCTGGTCTTCTGCAACTGTAACAAAGAGTTAATCCTCTCTTTCTCTTCAATGATCCCCAACTCTTCTTGTACTCCGCACTAGGAAAATTTTTATTTCTAGGATCCTTCATCCACTTGTTAGTCCAGACATTCTTTCTATGCATAGGTATAACATATATATCATTATAATTATCATATCTATTCATATCAAAATTTCTTTCATCTATTAATGCCCTAGTTTTTAAGCTAGGACAAAATCTATCAAACATACCTAGATCCATGCTCTAGAAACAAAAATAAAATTCACTTATCTTACTTCTACATAGCACAAAGCTTCTAGATCTAAGGACTTTTGATTATTCTTACCTTTATTAGAGCACGTAGCTTACAAATCTTACCTCTTTTCTATAGATCTGACTTCTTTCTTTCAAAAATTTCCACTTTTACTTTTCTTAGAGCACAGAGCGTTTAGATCTCGCTTCTTTTCTTCGAATCTGATCTTCCTTTCTTCAGATTGGACCTTATTTCTAGCACAAATATTCACAGGTCGAGTAAAAATCTATGCACTAGGGCAAAAAATCTACGCACATAGCTTTCTTTTGCACAAAGTTTCTTCTTCCTCAATTCCTAGCAATCACAGTTTCAAGTCCCGACAATAGAACCATTTGTTGCAAGAGGGGTAGACCCAGGGTTCAACGCTTCAATAACATACCAAAAAAACCCTAACTACCGGAACTTTCAGCAACACCTGCGAAGCAGATGAAGTCTCACCCGAGGTAGAGGCAGGGGTGGTTGCAAGACTCAGGTGTCTGCAACCTTAGCTGCGACATAGATATGTGATTCTTACTCTTAGCAAGAACTTTAGCATAGATCATTCATCAATATTTAACCCTAATGGTACTCCGCAGATGGCATAGAGCATCGCAACATTCACTTAGATCTAGGTTAAGTTAGTACTTAGCAACATCAAAATAGGCCTAGCACTCAACACTTTCATATATGTCAAATATATACCCACACATCTAAGAAGCACAAAGAAAAGTGGATCTATCTAATTATATCATAGCAAAACACATAGAATAATCATATCAAGCACAACACATGGAAAGAAACCAACAGATTAGGTCGAAGCACGAAGTACAACACATAGAGTTATCGTGGTTCACCCCCACCCTGGGGCTACGTCCACAAAGCCTTCTTCTTCTTTATTATCTTAGGTCAATCGGGTTACAACACATATCTCACACTTGTACTCCGCATAGAACAGGAGATCTGCGTGCACCTCACTAGATCCTCCTTCCCTAAGTAGATCTATCACAGAGCCTTCTTACAATCCCTATACTCAACACTTACATCACTTGCACTCAGCTTTGCAAGTCAGTCACAGAATATACACAAAGCCTTTACTAGCACTTAGCTTATCTTCTCGCCCTTTCTTACATTACTTAGATACTTATTTATACTTTACAAAATAGGCCTAAACATGGGTAAACCCATGGGCCGACATCCCTTTCCCATTACATTAACCCAAAACCCTAAAAGGGCCCCAAAAGTTGGTCGATATCTTGTGATATTTGCTTCACCTAGTGCTCCATCTTTGACAGGCTCTTGAAGTCCAAAATTGATCAAATATGACCAAGTGTTCCTCAAAACTTGGTCAAGGGCCAACATGGTTCCAATGTAACTGGAGGCAGACCCATAAGCCTTCACGACCGACAAAGCTCTTGATCTTCCACTTTGTGATAATATCAATGAAACAGTAAGGATTTTACTAATGTTGAAAACCAAGCACACATTAGAAAATTTCCTACAAGAAAACACAAGAAAAACACTATCTAGTTGGAAGAACATTTACACTAGCCAACAATAGAGCAACTTACCGGTGCAAGTGAAACTCGAACACGGAATCACCCTCCAAGTATACTCTGCAAAGAATGGCCCGACATTTTCCTAAGGTACCGCGGTATACCCCCGCAATCACCTTTGTAAGTCTCTATAATAAAGGCAACTAGGTTGTCAACTCGCGAACAATCACTAGGTGGGTACAATCGACAGTCGGGTGGACTGCAATGAGCAGGGTATCGAGCCCGAAACCTATTGAGGATATTGAAAGCAAGTGGTCCAAAAGAAAACTAATGACCTTGAATGGATTCAAGATCCATGAAGATCCATAGGAAAATAAAATTGGCAGTGTCCCACAACAAATCCTCTAGATGCGTTCCCCACTACCCTTGTTCCGACTTTGGAGGGGTTATCTCCGCTACCTTTTCGCACGCGACCTCGTGTTTAGCCCCTATGTTAGAGGGAGGCCTTGGATAAATTTCACATTTACTGGACTTTTTACACTCCCTAGCACTGACTCAAATGTTTGCTTTTAATCCTTGAAGAGTTTCCTCTCCAACCTAATTCAAGGCTCTAGCCTAGACTAGTTGATTGACCCTACAAAAAGAAAGTCTAGTGGATTTTAAACTAGTGTTTATTTTAAATGGATTGTTTTAATTCAAGGAAACAACAATGAAACTGGTGGTGTATTTTGAGAGACAAATAAGGAGAAATAAATGAAACTGAAAGCAAAACTACTTCTATTTGACAAATAAAGATTTGCAACTAACTCTTTAACCAAATTTTCATAACTACATTTCTAAGATCTTTTAAAGGAAAAACTAAAACGAAATTTCACTCAACTATGAGCTACTTAATGTTCTAAGAAATCAGTAAAGTAATTAAGAAAATATTTATTTTTCCTAACAAGAAAAATAATCAAACCGATTACTTAACCAAACAAATAAATGAAATCTTTATTTTATTTTATTTTAAAATGCTTCAAACAAGAAAATTCGAAATAAATATTTTTTCTTTCCTTTAAAGCAAGTGAAAGGGAAAAAATAAAAGATAAGACACGACCGAAACTGACCTTCATCCTACTATGGATCGAAGGGATTCATTGAAGACACCAAACAGGCTGATCAAAGACTCATAGAATCATCTAAAACCCTTTCAAAGAAAGCACAAGATTTTTTTTTAAAAAGCTAAGCAAACTAACGTCAAACCTAGGCTAAGACTGTAAAAACATAGACACTGTACTTAATCAAGAAACCATGAGAAGTCAAACTTCAATCAGGGAAGAGGTTGACTGTCTCTTCTTAAAGAAAAGTTTCTTGACACAGGCACAATACTAACACTTAAGTAGCCTGCGTATGTACGCGGGCTTTCTATGAAGCAGGGCACGTATGTATGTGTGAAAACCCACTACAGGCTGCGTACACCTCTATAACTCCTCAAAAAAAAGAAAACAAACAGGCAGAATAACAGGGCAGGGAGAACTGGTATGGCACCAATAGGTGACTAGAATCCCTTAAAGACTTAATAGACTTACAGAAACTCAAAAGGTAATAAAACCAATCAAACACCCAAAAAATCCCCTAAAACCCTAGGGGTTTCCCCAGTATGGTCGTCAGTTCTGCTATAGTGGGAAAACCCCCCTATGGACTACAGTAGGGTTCAACATGTAGGCATATCTAACCATCTAAAAGTATCCTACTTTTCTAACTACCCCGAATATACCCCACATTCATACATGAAACACAAAGTAAAAATATCAGGTAACTTTTCCTTTTACTCGATGTCTGGTGTCGATCCTCTCGCTCTTGATAGCTCTGATGACTGCAAACCTCCTCTCAAGGATGGCATGCATCCACAAATAGATAAACAAGAAACTACAAACATGCGTTTCATATATAAATCATGGGTTAGATGTTAGAATAAAACATAAATCAAATGCAAACATTTGACACATCATATTTCGGGACATGAAAAGTATTTCTTTTATTGATATCACAATGTTCACTTACAACAAGGTCGACAACTACTCCACAAACCTAGTCTGGTATCCTCTTCACCAAGCTCCAAGTGCACCTCTGCATATCTTTCTCCTCTTAAACTCGTCTTTGGGAAATGCAATGGGCTTATAACCAGAAATGATTTTAAGGATGGAAATTTATTTTAAAATTTAGAAACCTTGGGGAATCTTACTAATCCTTCATATGCTAACTATAAATGATTCGTGCTTTTTTGTAAAAATATTCAAATTTCTAAGTATTTTATATAGTTTTTATAAAATTTTGGCGCTTTTTAAGGTAAAATAATTTTATCCTATAGAATTTGGGCGAATCATTTTTAAAATAGCGAATCTCATTTTTGGAAAAACCATGGAAAATTAGCCCATGATCAAAATTTAGCCCCTAAAATAATCTCTTCTTATAATGGAGGAAAAAGGGGAAAATGGGGACTTCTGATGTAATTCTCTCAAGAAGGCTGCAAATTCTTGGGGCAAGGAGGGGATGTGAAATGGGTAGAGTTTCATTGTTCTTATGCTTGGCTTAGGAATTATACCCCAACACCTCCTTTTATATGACAAAAGGATGGTTATTCTTTTGGGTGACGGGCTATAGGCAGTGGATTGGTTGGGAAACTATCCAATAGCCCGTAATCTCAATGAATTCCTTGCAACTTTTTAATTTTTGCAATTTTTGCAAGTATACGTGGGTTGTAATGGTGTAGCTAGCATATGTACACAAGTTTTAATGGTGCAACAAGCATGTGTACATGGGAAATAGTGGTGCAGGGTGCATACATCTTCAAAAATAGTGTTTTTAAGAAGAGATGCTCAATGATGGCTTGGAAAAAATAGCAAGTAAGAGGTTCTAATGCCAGGTATGACTATATGAAGCAATTTAGGGTTATAAAAGTGATGTTTCTCTTTACCATGTTTTCTTGCATCCTATTCAACCAATGGTTGAGGAAGTAGTCATGCTAATGAAATCTCTGTTCAATCCCACTCTTCTCTTGGAGAGTGATGAGTCTACCAAAGTGGTCTCATCGATGCAATATTCGGTTGATACCGCTCTTCTTTAGAGAAGTGATGTGTCTTTTGACTATGTCTTTATCGTTTCCAGTTCAACACCTTCTAAACATGTGGGGCACTCTCTTTTAGTATGTTTCCTCCAAGTCGTAGGATGGTTTCCTTTGATTGGAATGATCTTGTTGAGTCTCATCTATTGAAATATTGTAACTTCAAAGAACATTCTAATTAATTGAGTAATTATCTTATAGATAAAATCCCCTTTTGTGGATTGATTATATCGGGTCTTGTATAAGATCAAATCCCCTTTTGTGGATTGGTCAAACCATATTTATATGGTGATATTTGTAAAGTCTACCCCTAGTGTTTATAAATGGTTTTAACCAATTCTAGAAGAAGTCATCCCTACCATGTGAAGAGACATAAGCCTAGTGACTCCTCAAATAGTATTTATATGTGAGGATGATGCCTCATTTATACACACTCACACTCACTCAACTAGTGCACATATATTGAAGGCAGTTGCAGTTGTAGGAGGAAGGAGAAGAGAGGCGCATGCTAATTCTTAGTTTATTCTTGGTGTTTTGTTCTTAGTCTTGGCATTGTATTGGAAATTTATTATTATGGAAGTTTTGTTGGGTTTTCTCCCCCATGAGGGTTTCCTAGGATAAAATTCTATGTACCTTGTGATTGTGTCTCTTTCATTGATTATCTTTATGTTGTTGTTTTATAAATTCATTTAATGCTCATGTAATTTGGAAATAACCTAATAAAAACATTAAAACTTAACATGGTATTAGATCTTGATTGAATAAAGAAGCTTTCACTGGGCATCTAAAAATGTCACCATTGTCATACAAGGAAATTAGGTCTTTTTATTGAAGAGGAATTTTTGACCAAAAACTATCTTGGAAAGTGTGCCTTGTCCTAGCGCATCTTTTGGCAGCTTCAGTGAAAATTTTCAGTGGCCAGATTCTCTGGAAAGTCAAAACCTAGTTTTGGCTAGTACCGGAAAACTAGAAAGCTAGGAAACTAGAACCAGTACTAGAAGTATCAGTCCATATTTGAACAGGTCAAGTTTCAAGGGGTAAAACTTGGAATTTTTTGAAATTGTCGGCTCCAACCAACTCGCCTTAGTCCAATGCATCTCCTGTTAATTTCATATTCATTTTTTGAGAACTTTCATTTTCTAGTCATTTTCCTACCTTTAGGTCAAGATGTTTGCAAGAACCAAGCTTGTTGATAAGTTAGAATGTGTGGAAAATTTTTGTGCCTAGAAGAACAGAATTGGACTCATTCTTGAAGAGAATGAACTTGCAAAATTCATAAAATAAAATGTACCGGAACCCGAAGAAGATGAAGCCAAACAGAAGTAAAAGAAGGATATGATTAGGGCTAAAAGAATAATTGCATATTCTATTAAATACCACATGATCCCTCAAGTGTCTTCTAAGAATACTCCAAAATATATGTTTGATTCCCTAACCAAAATGTATGAAGGAAAGAACATCAACTGGAAGATGCACTTGAGAACCCAACTCAAGAATACAAAGATGTAGAAAGGAGAAACAATTCAAGACTATTTCTTCAGGGTTTCTCAATTCAAGGAACAATTAGAGGTAATTGGAGACAACTTAGATGAATACGAACTTACAATGACAACTCTTAATGGTCTAATAATACCTTGGGATTCCTTCATCCAAACTATTTCTGCAAGAAAAGAGAACCTCCAATTTGATAGTTTATGAGAAGAATGTGCTCAAGAAGAAGCAAGAGTAGCCAACTAAGAATCCATCCTATTAAGAGATGAATATCAAGCCCTAGCTTGTCATGCTAAAGGAGGAAAGAAAAAGTCTCATTTTCAAAAGGAGACCCACTTTCATAAAGAATTTCACCCTCCAAAGATATTCCATAAATATCATAAAGGTCAAATAAAAGGAAAATATTTCTCTTCTTATCAATGTTATCATTGTGATAAGATGGGACACATTGCTAAGAATTGTCCTGCCAGAAGGGAAGAATACAAGAAGAGAAATAACAAAATACATCATGCCCATGCAACTAAATACGATAATCCAACCTAGAAGTTGAATAAATAAGATATTGAATATTATGTTTTGTTTTCATCCCTCTCAGTATTTGTGACACCTAGAGAGGATACTTGTCTCATAGAAAGTGGTGCCCCTAAGCACATGATAGGTTAGAAATATGTTCTTTCTAGTCTTACAGAAAAAGAATTCCCCTAGAAAGATTCACTTGGAGATGATTATCAATACCCTATCAAAGGAATGGGAGAATCCACATACAAACTTGATTCAAGAACTCTGATGAGAATGAAGTATGTACTTTATGTACCAAATTTGACAAAGAAATTACTTTCTATCTCAGATCTAGATAAGAAAGGTTTATGAGATTCATTCATAGATGGTGAAGTTCCTATGTGGCCTAGAGGAAAATCTATAGAATATGCAATTTTTATTGGAACAAAAGAAGGTGGGTTGTACAAGTTAAAAGGTCACTCAGATGTAGCCTTGACTCACTCTACTGAAAGTCCTTCTGAACATTGTCATAGAATACTAGGTCACACCAACTACAAACCCTTACCATATGTAAGCAAGGTAGTTACATGTTTACTATAATTAAAGGTTGATGATGAAGGTGTATGCAAGGGATGTGCACAAGGAAAGAACATAAAGAATCCTTTTCCAAGCAGAGATAGTAAAGAAGAAGGAATCTTGGAACTTGTCCACTCAGATGTATGCGGTCTAATGTCATCAACCTCTCTAATAAGGTATGTATAATATGTATCTTTTATTGATGATTACTCTCATAAGACTTCGGTTTATTTCCTGAAATCAAAAGATGAAGTACTTGGAAAGTTCAAGGAATTCAAAGCCTTGGTAGAAAACCTCTCCGAAAGGAAAATCAAGATACTCAGGTTAGACAATGGAGGAGAGTACACTTCAAATGAATTTGAAATCTCACCATCCCTATAATCCTCAACAAAATGGTGTACCAGAAAGGAAGAATAGAATGATTATGGAAGTAGTAAATACTATGAATCATGATCAAGATCTTCCAATGCACTTATGGGATGAAGCAACAAGAACAAAAGTATATGTCCAAAAAAAATTATCCCATAGTGCACTTGGATTCAAAAATATCAAATAAATGTTCATCGGAAAGAATACAGGAGTAAATCATCTAAAAATATTTGGTTGTCCAGTATTTGTTCACATTTCAAAAGAAAACAAAACTAAGTTGGATCCTTGAGGAAAGAAGGGAATATTTGTTGGATACTCTGAGGTCTCTAAGGCCTTCATAATTTACATAGCAGGTTACCATCATATTGATATCAACAGAGATGTAACCTTTGATGAAGATGAGACACTCAAAATATTACAGAAATTCCATCTTGAAGAAGTATATGAAGAAGAACCTGCAGCTCCCAGAGTTACATAACCCATGAAGGAAGTTACAGTTACCCCTGATGAGGAGATTCCAGAAGATCATGATATGATAGAATATGAAGAACCTCTGCTTATGAAAATTGCTTACAAGAGAAACACAACTTGGGCAAGAGAACTTATTCAAGACGAAGAGAAGTATGGTTCCCCAGAAGGAACCATGAGACAAAGAAAGAAACCTAAGCCATTCTCCAGCTATATGGCCTTGATGTGTGATCTCATAGAAAAGGAACCTAATTTCTTTGAAGAAGTTGTTCAGAAGAAAGAATGGATGGATGCCATGATAGGAGAATACCAATCCATCATAAAGAATTATGTATGGGAAGTAGTTCCCAGACGAGAGAACAAATATTTGGTATCTTCCAAGTGGATATACAAAATAAAACTTGTTGTAGACAAAAGTATTGAAAAACATAAGGAAATATTTGTGGCTCATGGTTTTTATCAAAAGGAAGGTATTGAATATGAAGAAACATTTGCTCATGTAGCCAGATACACTTCTATCAGAACTGTAACAACCCCAGTTAAATAGTTACATAGGGCTTATTAAGTATAGTTAATTAAATAATTCACTGTCTTAAGGTGTATTAGTTAAGTAATGATTAACTATTAATAATGTTAATTAATTATTTATTGATTTATTTATTCTTTAATAAGTGTCGATTAATTAATTAATTGATTACTTAACACATTCAATGATTTGCGTAAAGCATTAATGGGCTTAATAACTTTAATTTAATCATTATGAAACTTTACGTATGACAAGGGAAGGATAAGGTAATAAAGGGAAGGATAAGGTAATTAATGGAGGGAGGGAGTCGGTGAATGGGGGGAGATATGACTGGGCAGAGACCTTTGGGAAGGGGAATTATGAAAATTTGGGGAGGAAGCATTATTTTGAGGAGAGGACTGTATTTCCTGTTTTGCATATTTTCTGGTATTGGGAGTTTGGTTTTGGAGATTGGGTGAGCTGTTGCAGGGGGCACCAAGTTGCTGGGAGTTTTGGGCTCAGGGGCCAGGAATCCTCATGGAATCCTGGATCTAGGGAGCCAAATAGGCTACTCCTAGCTGGCTGGGTGGTTAGTCAGTTTTGGGCAGGGTTTGGTCAGAGCATCAGGTAGAAATTGGACAAAGTAGTAGGGAGGACAACCAGATAAGTTGGAATTTAGCATCAGGCTGAGGTGTTTTTATTTATGAATTTGTTGGGTTATGTGATGATTATATAATTTATTTTCATGCTGTGAAATCATTTAATTTATGTTGAATATTATATGCTTATATGTTGATTAATGAATTATTTATGCATTGAAAAAAATTCTATGTTTAATTGTATGAAATTTTTTTAGGCTTAATTAATTGAGGTCACTACACATGGTATGAGAGCCCTGGTTCAAAATCTGGAGCCAAGGACCTACCTACCCACCCAGAAATTTAAACAACTTCTATTAAGTTATATTGAAATCCTGAATAAATTGTTTAGGGCAGATATATATTGAAATCAGCCCTGAAAACCTGCAACCTGAAAACTTTGAGAGAGGGGCCCTGAAACCCTTTAATCAGATATAAATTTGGGCCCGAGGGCCAAGCTCAGACTCAAAGCTCCAGCTCCACCAAACCTGCAAGAAAAACCCACTAATATCTATTATATACAGATCTATATATAAACAATATGCTCATTGAAAGTAAAAATGGTATAATATTTTACATAGTGAAAGTGTTAAATAAATTTTAACACTTGCTGCGACTAAACCAACCATTAATAAAACTATATATATATATATATATATATATATATATATAATATAATATAATATGATAAGCAAGTAAAAGTAACACGCAAGAATGCAAGGGCCGGTTCTAAAATCAACGCATACTGTTTTAATAAGCGAGACCCTATCAAACCAAACCTTTGTATCCACAACCTCAAAATTATGCAGATCCCTTTGGAGAACATGAAAATTCTCACATATATTCATTTTTATCAGCAACCCGAACTTGACATTGATAAAGCAATGACCCAAAGTAATGTAAAATATACTTGAAAAGGGTTTTTAATGCAAAAGTACCCCACACAGATCGAATCCATTAGACATCGGAATACCTTGGCATTCAAGGGATCCGATCCACGAATGCCCGATCCATCCAAAAATGAGGATTTTGATACCTAATGCAAGAAAAAAAAAAGCAATCTGGCACCATTCAAAGGCCCGTAAAGCCTCTGAATTGATAAAAAGGTCGAGAGATTGAAAAGAAAAAAAAAAAACCTTGCTAAATTTACAGACCAAAATCTCTGAAAATTGATGGAAATAGAGAGAAAGAATACCTCAAAAGGTAGCTGGAGATTGACGTCTTGCAATGACCATCGACTGAGCTCTTTCCTTCCTTCTGCTCTTCTCCAAAGTAATGAAATGAAAACACGTCCATGTGACCTGCAACTACAACACAAATCTCAACATTAAGCACCAATCCTTTTCTTTCTAGACAAAAAAAAAAAACCGGAGGCTATTAACAATGCACCCACACGTTGCCATGCGCAGAGCCATTAAGGATGGGGAGTTCTATAGTGCACTACGCATATGCCTAAAAACCTTAAAAAAAAATATATTGGGTCAATTAACTCAAGGGCCAAGCTCCAAACAAGCATCAGGCCAAGTCACAAACTGATGGGAAGAGCCTGCAGGCCAAGGGAGGAACCTGCAGGAAAGCGTACAACAAAAACAACGCACCTAGGTCAAACCCAAAACCTAACACCCAAGTGCAAAGCCACAAGGGAGGAGCCGAGCCAAGCCAGGGGAAAAAACATGAAGCGAGTTTGAAACCCTTACTCCAGGCGTTCAAGTCGGTTGTTGAACCTAGGAATGAGAGCCAAGGGCATAGATTCAAAAATGGAGATCTTGCACCGAGCCATGAAAGAGGAGCTCGTGAGGGCATAGTTGCAGCCCGCAGGCCTTTGCCAAGCCACGAGAGAGGAGCCTCCAACCATTACCGTAACCCTGGCCGCACTTGCAAAGTGAGAGAGGTAGCAAATAGAATGAGTGTAGGGTTAGGTTTAGGTTTGGAAGGCGTTGGAGGAAGCAGGGCAGGCACGTGGACTTCATGCATGCCCGATTTGATTTTTTTTAATAATTTTAATTTATTTATTTATTTAATTGTATTTAGAATATTTTATTTTATATTTTATTTATTTATTTAATTATCCTTTTAAATTATTATTAAGTTTAAATTTTAATTGTTTAGATTGTTAAATTTTTAACTATTTATTAATAAAACAAAAAAAATAAAAATATAAAAATATATATGTTTAAATATATGTTTCAAATTAAAACTAAGTATTGTAATTAATTAAAAGTAATTAATCATTGGAATAAAAATGATTAATTAATTAAATGAGTAATCAATGTTGATATTAAATTATGTTTTTAGGTTTAAATTTATGTTTTAAATCTATGATTTAATTAATAGTTTAAATTTTAAATGTTTTAAATTATATTATATTTTGTTTAAATTTAAAAACTAGTTAAAGTGATTAATTAGTTTTAAACTGAAGGTTTAAGGACTTAGACTAGGACAAGTGGGAGGAGGCGACATACACACTAGGAAGGTAAGTTAGAGGAATTAGCGAGTGGGGTACAAAGCTAGCATAGCTATGAGACGAGAGGAGTCAGTAGTTTTCTTAGGTGAAGAAATCAAGCTTAGACTTTTTAGCCCTAACCTAGCCACCTCCCCTAAAGAGAGTAACGTCTATTTATAGACAAGTAAAATAAACTTACGCCTGACCTTGTTTTCTAGTTTAAGTTGCGCATATTTGAAACGTCCTTGAACTCACCCTCACAACTTTGGTTGATGCAGTTTAAATCATACAAGATGGTTAGGACTCAAGGGAATCAAGGCAGAGGAGCATCGTCACAGGCACCGCCAACACCGCCAGTGCTGCAGCCACCATTGCCCGAACTAGCTCTCATACTACGCTCTTTGGAGGCCATAAATGAGACTTTAAAGGGGCAACAACTAGCAGGGATTGAAGTGGAACCCACACCATCTGGAATGGATAATCCAGAAGTGCCAAGGGATTCAGGGGGAGGACCTCCACCCGAAGACATCACTAGAGAACTGTAGAAGATCAAACTTTCAAAGTTTGCCAGGGGTCGCGGCAGTGAACGTAAAGAAGCATGGTTGGAAGGCATGACAAGGTGTTTTTCCTTAAGGGACTATGCGTCCACCTCAAAGGCAAAGATAGTGATTTTTCAGTTAAGAGACAACGCCTTGAACTAGTGGGGCAACCTGGAAAGACAATTGCATCTTACCTCGGACACTGTATCTTGGGAACTTTTTGAGGAGAGGTTTAGAAAGAAATATCTGCCAGCTTACTATGAGGAACAACAGGTAGGAGCGTTTCATGCTCTAGTACAGGGAAACATGACCGTAGAATAATATGAGATTAGGTTTATGGAATTGGTCAAGTATGTTTCATATATGGATAATGACCAATGACAGGAAGAATGCTTTGTCTATGGGTTGAACCCTAAGATAAGGGCCATGGTGCAGATGTGGAAACCGTCTTCATTAGTGGAAGCTGTGAAAAATGTGCATTATGCGGAGGAACACATGAAATTAACCAAAGGTACGAGACTAACCTTCTCGCATCATCCTGGATTTGTAGGGAAGGCCCCTAGGACATTTCCCAGGGGAGGGGGATCAAGGCCACCTCCATACGGTAACAAAGTCACACCAAGGACAGTATCCACAAGGATTTCAATGGCAGAAAGTGCAACATCTTGTTCATCACCAATGACACAAACATGACCATGCCCATCTCAGGGAGAAGCTAGTAGGGGCAGGGGTTCCAGGGGAAGGAACTCATTTCAGAGATAGTTATAGAAAAGTGCAACCCCGTGTTACATGTTGGGGATGTGGAGGAACCCATTACCACCGTGACCTCCCAGAGTTACAATCAGGATTTGTGCATAGAGAGGTAAAGGCATTGATGGGAAGAGCAAGTAGCAAACACCAGATTTACACAGTGGTTAATAATTACCAGGCCGAACATCAATCCACGGTGGTGGAGTCATCAGGTACACTAAATCATATCAATGTTAATATTTTATTTGATTATGGTGCAACAGATAGTTTCATTTCACCATCTGCATTAGAAAAGAGTGGGTTGGCAACGTACGAGCAAGATGACTTTAAACAAGTCGAGATGGCTTCAGGGGAAAAAAAAGCAGTAGGACCTAGCGTTGATAATTGTATAGTAGACCTGGGAGTGTGTACTACCAAGTTGAAGGTATACATCACTGCTCTCAGAGTGTATGACCTAATCATTGGAATGGATTGGTTAGAAGCTCATCAATCTTTGGTATATTGTTTCGCGAAAAGGGTGCTATGTGTAGACGACGAAGGAAGGCCAGTGGAGATCCAAGGTGTATGGAGAAGGGTGTCATTACACTTTATCTCAACTATGAAGGTTAAGCGATGCTTGAGGAAAGGGTGTCGACTATATGTAGTGGAAGTAGTGAAGGAAAGGAAGGGACCCTCATTGGATCAATACCCTGTATTGTCATAATTTAAGGATGTTTTTCTGAATGAGTTGCTAGGGTTAGCTCCTGAGAGGGAGCTTGATTTTACTATTGAGATAAAACATGGTGCAAAACTAATTTCCAAGACTCCGTATCGGATGACAGCACCGATACTTTGTGAGTTGCAAATGCAGTTGAAAGAGTTACTAGACTTAGGGCTAATAAGGCCCAATGTCTCATCTTGGGCTGCACCAGTAATTTTTGTAAATAAGAAGGATGGTTCCTTACGATTGTGTATAGACTACAGGGACTTGAACCATGCTACAGTGAAAAATAGGTACCCAATGCCATGGATAGACAACCTCTTTGATCAAATGAAAGGATAAATTGTATTCTCAAAGATCGATTTGCGATCAGGGTATCATCAATTAAGGATTAAGGAAGGAGATATCCCAAAAACTACCTTTCGAACTCGGTTTGGACATTACGAGTTTGTCATAGTACCTTTCGGATTGACCAATGCACCAACAATATTCATAAGCCTCATGAACGGCGTATTCCAGAAGTACTTAGACCATTTTGTACAAGTCTTTCTAGATGACATCCTCATCTATTCCAAGAATGAAAGAAAACATGAGAAACACTTACGAGTGGTTTTGTCCTACCTTAGAGAGACAAATTGTATGGGAATTTGTTGAAGTGTTCCTTCTTTTAGAAATAGATCCACTATTTAGGTCATATCATTTCCGGTGAAGAAATCTCTGTGGACCCAGAAAAAGTAAAGCCCATTATGGAGTGGCTAGTGCCAAAAAATGACCATGAGGTAAGAAGCTTCATGGGGCTAGCAGGGTATTATCGGAGATTTGTGGAAGGATTCTCAAAAATAGCGAAACCCATCACCACTTTGTAGCGCAAGGGGGCCAGGTATGAATGGACAAAAGAATGTGATAGTGCATTCATTGAACTTAAGAGGTTACTAACTAGTGCGCCAATTCTACAAGTACCAGATATGGAAAAGGACTTCACAGTCTGCACGGATGCCTCAAAGAAAGGGTTGGGGGCCGTGCTGATGCAGGATGGAGGAGTGATAGATTATGCATCAAGGAAGTTGAAGAATCACGAGGAACTTTATGCTACTCATGATTTAGAGTTGGCAGTTGTAATGCTAGCTCTAAAACTTTGGAGGCACTATCTTGTGGGGTGAAACTTTGAGCTCAAAATGGACCATCAAAGTTTAAAGCATCTCTTCACTCAAAGGGATCTGAATGCTAGGAAAAGGCGATGGAGTGAGTTTTTGAGTGAGTACGATTTTGGTATTTTGTAGATCAAGGGGAAGGAAAATGTGGTCACAGATGCCTTGAGTAGGAGACCACGTGTCTTCTCCTTGGTACCCTTAAAGGTCAATCTGAGGGAACATGTGTTGATGCAACTCCAAGGAGACATTTGGTATTTGAGGTTACTTTAAACCTATAGAGTGGGAGGCAATTAGATCCAAATTATGAAGGATATAGTCTGGAAGTAGACAAACTGTTAAGATATCGAGGAAGGATGTACATCCCTGAAAATGGGGATATTCGAAGCATCGTACTGAAGGAATCCCATATAGCACTTTATTATGCGCATCTAGGTGTGAAGAAGATGTACGCAGACATGAGGAAGCTCTTCTTCTGGGTAGGCATGAAGCATGATGTAGTCTATTTCATCACCAAATGCCTAGAGTGTCCACAAGTGAAAGCCAACCACCATCACCCGACATGCCTCCTACAACCACATGATGTTCCTATGTCCAAGTGGCAAGTCATCTCTATGGATTTTGTTGTGGGGTTTCCACTCACATCTCATAGACACAATGCCATTCTTGTGATAGTGGATAAGTTAACCAAGAGTGCTCATTTTATTCTGGTTAGAGACACTTACGATGTCACTGATGTGGCTCATGTGTTTGTAAGTGAGGTCATCCATTTGCATGGGATACCTAAGAAGATCATTTCAGATAGGGACTCCAGATTCACTTCTAGGTTTTGGACAAGTTTACAGTCAGCATTGGGGACTCAGTTGAACTTAAGCACAACTTATCATCCAAAAACAGATGGGAAAACTGAGAGATTAAATCAATTCATGGAAGACATGCTTAGGATGTATGTCATGGATAATCAAACCCATTGGGAGAAGTACCTACCTTTGGTAGAGTTCACCTACAATAAAAGTTTTCATAGCTCCATCGGAATGCCACCCTACAAATATCTATATGGAAGGCCATGCAGAACTTCGTTGAGTTGGGATAGATTAGAAGACCGAGTAATAGTTGGGCCAGAATTGATTCAAAATATGGAGGAATAGGTGATTTAGATTAGGCAAATACTAAAGGAAGCACATGATAGGAAGAAAAGTTATGCAGATGCACATAGGACCGACCAAAGTTATGAAGTGGGAGACCATGTTTTCATTCATATCAAGCCTAATAAGAGTACCATACGGTTCGGGAAGGGGACAAAGTTGTCACCTCTATTTATAGGACCATTCAGAATCCAAGAGAAAATTGGACCCATTGCCTATCGTCTCGTACTGCCACCCCACTTGCATAAAACTCATAATGTTTTTCATGTATCTGTTTTACGTCATTATGTTGCTGATGAATCACATATGCTAAATTGGATGGAATTGCAGGTATCGGATGTGGGAACTCTCACGGTAGAACTGTTATGCATATTGGACTGTAGAGTTTGAAAGCTCAGGAACTGTCTAGTAGACTAAGTTAAGGTCCAATGGGACAAGTATAGTCCAAGATCTGCTACTTGGGAAGATGTCGAAAACCATGATTACCTGAGGCCTACACTTTTATTTTCTACTCACAGTGAAACTATTAAATGATACACTTAAACTTTTAAGAAGTATGAACTTTTATGAATGTTATATGTATTTGAATAATGATGGATATGATGCGATATATTGTGAGAATGTAAATTTTATGAATGTTTAAATGTTATTGATGATGATGGATATAATAGGATATACTATGTGAATGTAAATTTTATGAATGTTTAAGTGTTATTGATGATGATGGATATGATGCGACATATTGTGTGAATGAGAATCCTATGAAGATTTAAATTCTATTTGAATGATGATGGGATATGATGCAATCTATTTGGTAAATGATAATTTTATGAATGGGTGTCGAAATTGAATTATGGGATATTATGAGATCTATTTCTAACTTGAAAACTTTGATGTTAAGTTGTTGGTACACAGATACCGAATCGAAATGATGATTGTAAGAAATTGCATGATGATAATGCATAGAAATGTATGAGTTTGTGTTACAGACTAATCTGCAGGTTATGGGCTATGAAATAGCCAAGGGATAATGATGATGAAAGTCGATGTCATGACCACTAGCCGATAAACATTACGGTATGAATATTTGTATGTGAAATTATATTGGTTTGGATGCATTGCTATGATATGTGGACCAATACAGGATTTTAGGTGATGACACTGCCCAAAACCGAATAAACGATGACAAAACTCCTAGCAACATGGTGCCACTGTATATTCCATTGTAGGGTGTAGACCCTAGTTATGATTAGGAGGGATGGAGGTATTTCCCATTGTGTATCCTCTGAAACCTGAAGTCGTGGGAGGACGGTGTTAGCTCACGCTCCCTTAGACATGTGATGATGACTGTCAGTTGCCTGCTGGGGAAGTTTGGTCGAGATAATGACACTTCTACTTACGGGTTCTATTTGGAGTTAGGTCAATATATTTGATGCTCCAAGATAGTCCAATAGAGGAAGGATAGGAATGAATATGGAAGTAAGTTAGGGAGGAAGGATGAGTAGAAATAGTTGAGAAAGTATGGAGATTTGTCTTATGGTGGAATTTATTGTTTTTCCCTTCTAAAAAAAATATATATATATGTGTATATATGAATATTCATAATTACGTAACTAAACCATAGTTGTCTAAATAAAATTGTTGAACTAGATAATTGTAATTAAAGGATTTCACAAACATTTGATTGGTTTATTGTCTTTTACAAAAGAATAGTCTTGTTGATTGGATTAGATGCATACATAAATTATTGTAAGGGTGATAGTTATTGATTATTAGTACATGCACAAGACTTGTATGTACTAGCTACACATGCATTTCTTGCGCATGTACACTAGTATGAATGAGTTTCTTGGCCTACTTACTAATAATGCCGGTTAATTGTTATTAATGTGTGAACCATGTTTCTTTTCCTTTGTATCATGAAATACCTCAACTTCGGGACGAAGTTTCCTGAAGGGTGGGTGTATGTAACAACCCCAGTTAAATAGTTACATAGGATTTATTAAGTATAGTTAATTAAATAATTAATTGTCTTAATGTGTATTAGTTAAGTAATGATTAACTATTAATAATGTTAATTAATTAATTATTGATTTATCTATTGTTTAATAAATGTTGATTAATTAATTGATTACTTAACACATTCAATGATTTGGGTAAAACATTAAGGGGCTTAATAACTTTAATTTAATCATAATGAAACTTTACGTATGACAAGGGAAGGATAAGGTGATTAATGGAGGGAAGGAGTCGGTGAATGGGGGGAGATATGACTGGGCAGAGGCCTTCGGGAGGGGCATTATGAAAATTTTGGGAGGAAGCATTATTTTGAGGAGAGGACTGTATTTCATGTTTTGCATATTTTTTGGTTTTGGGAGTTTGGTTTTGGAGATTGGGTGAGCTGTTGCAGGGGGCACCAGATTGTTGGGAGTTTTGGGCTCGGGGGCCAGGAATCCTCACGGAATCCTAGAGCTAGGGAGCCGGATAGGCTGCTCCTAGATGGCTGGGTGGTTAGTCAGTTTTGGGCAGGGTTTGGTCAGAGCATCAGGAAGAAATTGGACAGAGCAACAGGGAGGACAACCAGATAAGCGGGAATTTAGCATCGGGCTGAGGTATTTTTATTTATAAATTTGTTGGGTTATGTGATGATTATGTAATTTATTTTCATGTTGTGAAATAATTTAATTTCTGCTAAATATTATATGCTTATATGATGATTAATGAATTATTTATGCATTGAAAGAAATTCTATGTTTAATTGTATGAAATTTTTTTAGGCTTAATTAATTGAGGTCACTACAAGAACCATCATAGCTCTTGCAACTAAAATGAAGTGGAAGTTACATGAGAAGGATGTGAAAACAACCTTCTTAAATGGTGTTATTGAAGAAGAAGTGTATATAGAAGAACCATAAGGGTTTGAATTTGAATATATAAAGACTCATGTCTGCAAGTTGAAGAAAGCTATGTATGGGTTGAAGCAAGCTCCTAGATCTTGTTATGGCAGAATTGATAGCTTCCTAACAAGCTTGGGATTTACCAAGAGTAGAGTTGATTCTAACCTTTAATTCCAAGTTATGAATGACGAGCCAATCATATTGCTACTATATGTGAATGATTTATTCTTGACTGGAGAAAAAAGTTTCATCATAGATTGCAAGAAGAAGCTTTCTACAAATGATCAGACTCTGGACCAGGGGTCAAATTTTAGAATTTTAGCCCAAAAATAAAATCATTCGAAATATCCTCAAAATGAATAGGTGTGTAGCCCTCATCGTCATGAACCCAACGCACTTCAAATGATGTCAAATAGACATCGGATGAGTGAGATATCACGATCTATTCAATTTTCCAAATAGGCAAAACAAATGTTGATTGTACAGTCCGTATAGGTGATGACGCGACATGTTTGTACATGCTGACATGGCAGGGTATGACTAACATGTGGTAGGTGACATGGCATCATGCTGAGTTGGTAGATGATGTGTCAAGAGTTGATTTGGAAAACACGTGGATGAATGGAGGTGAGACACGTGGCATTTTTGTCCAATGGTATGGTGCCATGTGGCCCAGGCATGGGCTGCCACATGGCACCTTATTGTTTTGGTGTTTAAAAGTATTGTGGAGTCCATGGGGTTTGAACCTCAGACCTCCCCCCACACAATATAAATCTTTGACAAAGGACAACTTCCAATGCACCAAACAATGTTTCTTAACATTTATATGATTCCATATTTATTTAAATTTCCATATGTTACTTGTTGGGCGCAGGTCCAGGCTGGGGCTTAGCCCCATCCCTTGGTTATACGTGCCACCACATACAACCACCTCATAGGGAATTTGTTTTCAAATGGATATATCACACTCCCACCACATGTCACGCCCAGGTTCAACCTTGGAACAAGTGCCTATTTTGATGTTGGGACGTGGCCATATGCCCCCTCATGCATCCAACACCTTCGCGAATTGGGGGATAGGTCTGCGAACAGTGCTACATTATGGAATGATTTGTGTAAACAATGTGTGTGCTGGTTTTAGGCATAGGAAACACCCATAATCCAGGTTACTCACACATAGGTGCGAATTGGCGAACCAGAGACAACAAGCTTGAAGGAGGAAAATGGAAGGAGGCCTAACTTCTTCATCTTTTGGCCAAATGAGGTGTCGAAAAAGCCCAGCTAGGGGTTTTTGGATGTTCTGAATCCATTGGCATAGTTTTCAAAGCCATTTGGGGACTAATTTTTTAGGTTTTTCTACCTTGAAATTTCAAGAGCTCTAGGGAGCTTAGTCCCCCCCCCCCATTGATGGAGGCCATGGTCAGATGAGCCCAAGTCTATTTTCTGTGATTGAATAGTCATTTTTGACTAATTGTTATTCTTTGAACACATTGGGATAGGTTTCAAAGGAATTTGAGGACTTTTACATGTGTTTTTGCAACAAGGAAGCTCGGGAAAGCTCAAGGCCACATGTAGAAGAGGTCATGCCCGGATGAGCCGTGGTTCATTTTCATAGCTCTATTAGTCATTTTTGGGGTTTTTATGTATTCTAAACCCAATGGCACAGTCCATAAATCCATTGGATTTTAGAAAAAACTTGTAAAAGAATATTTGACAAACTAATCCCAGAGAGCCTAGTCCATTGATTGAGGCTCAAGGAGATGTAGCCCAGTTGGGTTTGAACTCCTTTATCATCCTTTTATTGTTGTGAGTTTATTGTTATATTTGATGCACTTATGTTTCTGTTGTATTTTGTTTAAACAACATATTTAACCATTAAAAATTCCTCACACATAAACACCTAGAAGATGCATAAAGTTGGCACATAATTTATCTTGCATAACTAAGACATTGAGCAAGGTCCTGAAAAGTTTATTTTAATGGAGTAGAGGGTGCTTGCATAGAAAAACAAGTCAGCCCCCTATTTTCAGATCAGGTGGTATCAAAGCATAGTTTTTCTCATGTGATTGCCATTGATAGCTAGAGATTTAGATGTTGGTATTATTGTGCAAGTTTTGTGTTGAAGTTTGATATCTTGCAAAGATGGAGGAAGCTTCAAATAGTAAGAGTTCTCATACATCTTCATTAGCCAAGTTATTTGACAAAGAGATGTTGGAGGAGTTTCTAACCATGAGAGATGTGGTGCAAGAGATGTGGGAAGATAGAAAGGAGAGCATTATCCTTCAAGAGCACTTGATGGCCATGAAGGAGGAGAAGCACCAGCTTCTTGAAAAGTTGCATGAGATGGAGACTCAACTCCATGAGGCAAAGGAAACCCTTACCAAGCACATGCATGAACATGAGGTATGTTATGTTGGTTTTTCTTCAAATTCCTCTCAAGATGAATGCTTTGGTGTTTTTGAAAATCACACTAGAGGAATAGGGTCCAATTTATTGTTAAAAATGGGCTATGAAGGTAAAGGGTTAGGCAAGCATGCACAAGGCATTGTTGAACCAATTGTTGTTGAGTAGAGGCCCAAGTATAGGGGTCTTGGACATGAGCAGAAAGATGGAGCAAATTCCAAAGTTGAGGAGACAAGGGAAATAGTTCCAAGAACAACTTTTGTTGCAAGTTCAATCCCTCAAGCATGCAAAGTATGTGTTCAAGATGAATGCAAATGTGTGAAACAAAAGATTTGTGACAGCCATGAGGAAAAGAACACTATTGTTGGTCTTCAAAAGAAAGCTAGTAACTCTTTAAATTCACCTCCTCAAGAAGGAAATAAAGGTGAATGTTCAAGGTATATTTCTGCCTATAACTCAGTTGATTTTGATTATGTTAAGCATGGTAAATTTGCATGTAATTATGGAAGAAAAATTCCATGTACATATTGTGGTTTAGATAACCATCATGTTTCAAGATGTTGGAAAAGATTGGCCACATTCAGGAAATTTTCCAAGCAAAGGCAACTTGAAAAGATGATGCAAAAGATTTGCACTCATTTCCAGAAGAGAGGTCATCTCATTGACCGATGTTGGACATTGCATCCAACCACTCATCTACATCACAAGAAGAAGATGGATAAAGAGACTGGAAAGAATGGAAGAGGAGATTCCATCATCGATATGAGTCAAGATGATTCACGAGAAGACAATTTTTAGCAGAGAAAGTCACCATTGAATTGGCTTGGCAAGAAATGGTTAGATTTCTTGAACAAGTAAGGTTTGCATTTTTTTGGTTGTAGATGCACTTTTCAGTCTTATGTATCCATTTCTGTTGAAAGTTTGACAAGTTGTAGCAGTTTATCATAACTTGTATGATGCAAGTTTGCATGTGAATGCATTTCTGTTGAAGTCATTATTGTTGTTGCACAACTTCGCTAGGAGGATGTAAAAGATGGGTATGATACTCACTTATTCCAGCCATTTATCTTTTTTAGTTCAGATCTTATGTACCCACATGTTTTTGGGTTTATGAACTTATGTTTATACTTGAAGGAGAGTTGAAGAGCTATGCACATGCCTGTGTTTTTGTATGTGTGTAAAGAGTGAACTTGATGATAGTTTCACTACGAGTGACTCATGATTGTAACATGGTTGTGTATCATGAATGTCGACTTGCCATTTTGGAATGTCGATGTTTTTCAAATGAGTCTCGACTTGTGTCGATGTTGTCTTGACGACTATGTTGTGTTGATCATGTTTTTCGACTTATGTTTTAGTCGATGGTGTTTGTTGGATTGTAAGTCAATATTGAGTACACCAAGATGCAGGAAAATTCCATGTACTTTGATGAAGTAAAAGATGCGACCATTTTCTTGCAGAGAAAAAAGATTTTGTTGGCATCATTTTCAGTCTTGTATAAAGTTATTTTCAAGATTGATGGTTTTCTTGGTTTGTTACAAGATGTTGCAGGAAAATTTTTTACAGCCATTGTAGAGCGAATTGTGTTGATTCCAAAGAGTTCACAAGAGGGACTTGTTTCTCATTGGGAAGGCTATCAATATTCCAAGCACAAAGAGAACAGTGGGTTAGCAGTAGCCAGAGAACAATGGTTGAGGGACATAGCTAGTTGTAGTGCAAGGCATGTCAAGGTACCTAGGTGATTGCCAAAAAGAATTTTCAAGTATAATCAATTGATAAAACTTAGAAGAAGCCGAGTATTGATGCTCAGGAAGATAATCATTATCTTTTGTGGGTCCAAAAGATTTTCAGTGGGAAGGTGTGATCAGAATCTGGACCAGGGGTCAAATTTTAGCCCAAAAATCAAAGCATTCAGAATCACCTCAAAATGAATAGGTGTGTATCCCTCATTGTCACGAACCCAATGCACTTCGAATGGGGTCAAACGGACATTGGATGAGTGAGATATCATAATATGTTCGATTTGTCAAACAGACAAAAACAATGTTGACTGTACAGTCCGTACAGGTGATGACGTGGCATGTTCATACATGATGATGTGGCAAGGTATGACTCACACATGGCAGGTGATGTGGCATGATGCTTATTTGGCAGATGACATGTCAAGAGTTGATTTGGAAAATGCATGGACAAATGGAGGTGAGACATGTGGCATTTTTGTCTAATGGTATGGTGCCACGTGGCCCAAGCATGGGATGCCATGTGGCACCTTATTTTTTTGGTGTTTAAAATTATTGTGAATTTTGTGGGGTTTGAACGCCAGACCTCCCCCCCACATGGTTGAAATCTTTGACAAAGTCCGTTTGCCAATGCACCACGCAATGTTTCTTAACATTTATATGATTCCATATTTATTTAAATTTTCATATGTTGCTTGTTGGGTGTAGTTCCGGGCTGGGGCTTAGCCCAGCCCTTGGTTATATGTGCCACCACATACAACCACCTCACAGGGTGCATCTTTTCAAATGAATATACCATGCACCTGCCACATGTCATGCCCAAGTTCAACCTTGGAACGGGTGCCTATTTTGACGCTAGGACATTGCCATATGGTCCCCCATACATCCAACACCTCCGCGAATTGAGGGATAAGTCCGCTAATGGTGCTACATTATGGTGCAATTTGTGGAAATGATGCATGTGCTAGTTTTAGGCATGGGAAATGCCCAGAATCTAGGTTACTCACACACATGTTGGAATTGGTGAACTAGAGACAACAAGATTGAACGAGGAAAATGGCAGGAGGCCTAACTTCTTCATCTTTTGGCCAAATGAGGTGCTGAAAAATCCTAGCTAGGGGTTTTTGGATGTTCTAAATCCATTGGAACAGTTTTCAAAGCCATTTGGAGACTTCTTTTGTATTTTTTTCTACCTTGAAGTTTTAGGAGCTCCAGGGAGCTTATGCCCCCCCCCCCCCAATTAATGGAGGCCATGCTCAGATGCGCCCAAGTCTATTTTCTGTGAATGAATAGTCATTTTTGACTAATTGTTATACTCTGAACATATTGGGATAGGTTTAAAATGTATTTGAGAACTTTTATAGGTGTTTTTTCCAAAAGGATGCTCAGGGGAGCTCAAGGCCACATGTAGAAGAGGTCATGCCCGAATGAGCCATGGTCCTTTTTCAGAGTTCTATTAGTCATTTTTGGGGTTTTTATGTTTTATGAACCCAATGGTATAGTAAAAAAATCTATTGGAGTTGATCAATATGTTGTAAAAGAATCTTTGACAAACTAATCCCAGATAGCCTAATCCATTGATGGAGGCTCAAGGAGATGTATCCCAGTTGGGGGTGAACTCCTTTATCATCTTGTTATTGTTGTGAGTTTTCTGGTTATATTTGTTGCACTTATGTTTCTGTTTTATTTTCTTTAAACAACATATTTAACCATTAAAAATTCCTCACACATAAACACCTAGAAGATGCATAAACTTGGTAGATAATTTATCTTGCATAACGAAGACATTGAGCAAGGTCCTGAAAATTTTATTTTAATGCAGTAGAGGGTGCTTGCATAGAAAAACAAGTCAGCCCCATATTTTAATATCAACAAAGTTTGAGATGAAATACCTAGGACCAATCCATTATTTCTTAGGTCTTGAAGTTTGGCAGAGCCTAGAGAAGATCTTCCTTAACCAAGGGAAGTATGTAGTTGAATTACTGAACATATTTGACATGTTGGAATGCAAAGCCATGAACACACCCATGGAAATGAATTTGAAGCTCCTGGTTGATACTTCGTCAGAGTTGGTTGATTCTACTCTATACAGGCATATCATTGGATTGTTGATGTATCTAACGAATACTAGGCCAGATATATGCTTTGTTGTGAACACCTTGAGTCAGTATCTTATGGAACCCATACATGTTCACCTTATAGATGCAAAGCATGTGATGAGATATCTTAAGGGTACATTGGATTATGGTCTCTATTATAATAGAGATCATGACTTTAGACTATATGGTTATACTGATTCAAATTGGGATGGAAGTGCTTCAGACAAAAAAATCACTTCAAGATGTTGTTTCAGTTTGGGGTCAGCCATGATTTCATGGAAAAGAAGGAAGCAATCCAATATTTCTCTCATCATGGAAGAAGAAAAATACATTGCAACATGTTTTTCCAGTTGTGAATCCATATGGCTTTGGAAGTTGTTGAAAGGTCTGTTCGATATGGATATGGAAGCAACCATGATTATATGTGATAACTAGAGTTGTATAAATGTGACAGAGAACCCAATGTTCCATGATAAGTCGAAGAACATAGAGATCCAATATCACTACATTCATGATATGGTGCAGAGGGGAGCTATAATGCTCCAATATGTTGGAAAAAATGAGCAGGTTGCATATGTGTTGACTGAGCCTCTATCTCATGTGAAGTTTAAGTACTTCTGATATAAGCTTGGTGTTGTCCGAAAGGACCTCGCTCGAAAGGGGTAGTGATTCTGATGATACTATGGTATCCTAACCAACAATGGGTAGATCCATTAGGATTTTATATCCTAGGGGATTGATCATCCGCAGGCAGATCCTGAAGGTCTAGTAAGGATGGTCTGTTATAGTACCTATGCATGTATATTCTAAATGTGGTCAATAGTTGTAGCTCCATTAGAATTTTATATCATAGGGAATATTTTGATTCCTAGGAAGATCTTGAAGGTTTGGTAAGGATGGTCTATCAGAGTACCACATGGTATCTTGTTAGGATTTTATATCCTAGGGAATCTTATGATTCCTAGGAAGATCCCAAAGGTCCGGTAAGGATGGTCTGTCAGAGTACCACAAATGTTGTTGTTGATGCACCTGCCTCATTTTGTTGCCATATGTTGATGATGTTGTTGTTTCAACCTTGTGTTGTTGTTGATGTTATTGTTCCAACTACGTGTTGTAGATGATGTTGTTGTTCCAACATCATGATGTTGCTATAGCTTCATTTTATTGATGTTGATGTTTCAATTTCATGATGATGATGATGATGATGTTACTCCAGATCCATGATGTAAATGATGATGATATTGATGATGAGTTTTGTAACCTAGGTCTGCACCCCTACCTCTCCTCTCTCATTTCCCTATGCCTTCATAGAATTTTTCCTATTATGGTTGATAAAGTCAGTTTCTCATCTATTCAATGACCTAGTTTTCCTTATTGGATTGCTTGAATGATTCTTTCCATTGAATTATTTCTATTTTCCTTGAAAGATAGTTACATGTTTGGTTTGAGTTTGAAATACTTGTCATCATGCTTTCCACTAATTGAACATGCAGGAGGCCCACCAAGCCTTTCTTATGTGCATGAGACATCTAGGTCAACTAATTACTTTGTATGTAGAATAAGCAAGCACGAGAAAAATGCATCATTCAGAGTAGTCCATTTCGGGCTTGAAATACAAGAAAACAAATAGGTTCAATTTTCAACCATCAAATCAAGAAAATATTAAGTCATGACCATCAGATATAATTCGAGATTGATCGACGATGGGGAGGCATTATGGGGATCAGGAAGAAAATTAAAGTTTCTTCAAGTTGTGAGCCTACAATCGCTCAGAATTATTGAAATTTCTAGAACATATCAATGGTGCATATCGATCCTGCTATGAACAAGCATCTTCGTATTGCGGGGATCGAAAAGGAAATTAAAGTTTGTGCAAGATGAATCTCCGCAATCACTCATGGTCATTGATTTTCAAGCAAGGGATATGTGTTAGGAGATCTTGTCCTCTAGGAGGAAACATGAAGAAGATGAGTGAGTAAAGGAATCCTGAAGGCCGGAAGCCCAGAGTTCATCTGGGTCATCCATAAAGACACCACATGCAGGAATATATAAAACTTTGGAGATATGAAAATTTGGAGGATTGTGTGAGGAAGAAGAAGAAAACTCCCGAACCTCAAACTCTCGAAGTGAATCTCAGTCATCCAAAACAAGAGGACACATGGAGGTAGATCTCTCACTTCAAAGATAGGACACTCCATAGGATTGTAAGAACTTGTTGGCAGCGACACATGATTTTGATTGTTTTCGCATGATTGAAAGGAACTGCATTTTTCTATAGCTTTCATCACCTGATTTTTGTAAACATTTTTAAGGGTATCAAAGTGATTGATGGACAGAAGCCTTGGTTACTAAATTCTTATTGTTTTCATTTTCCTTTTTGTTTTATGTTTAATTCATGACTGTAAGCATGAATTAAACATAAAATCCTAGCTTGGTGTTATGTTTTTCTGTGCCTTAGAGTGCATCTATGTAAAGGTCACCATACTTATATCAAATCCAAATATAATGTTTGAATGACCTATTTTCGATGTTTTGGGGTTCAATATGGTTTAATATGGTTTGATAGTTTGTGATTCGATTTGTGAAGATCCTTGATATTTGTTTGATAGTCTTGTCACGAATTCAATGGTCATACCAAAAATCAGGAAAATGAATACACACCTAATGTAATCGCTTTCTCACCTCACCTCACTAGCTTAATGTATTTATGATTCATTCATTACATGCATTGGGTTTCGGTACTCTATATGTTTGGTTCTCATCACAGGGTATGGTAAGGATTGTGCTCAAACCCCTAATTTTCACTCCCACTATTCCAGTTATGATAATACACAGGTTATGTTATTTTCATATCTCCACTCTCCATTCATAATTTTTCCTACTTCTCACATGATTTGAACCTAACACTGTCTAGAGTAAACCCTGTTGCATTTTGGTTTCATTTGTCATGGCGCCTGTCATTCGCCTAGAGCCAAATGGATTCCAGGATTTACTTTCTCATGATGATGCAATTGAGGATCTTAAAAGCCATAACTGAGATGTTTTCCTTAAGATATTTGAAGTCTATAACCTTCAGGAGGTGAAGGATTTCACACAAAACTTTGATGGTTGCAGAGAAAAAATTGGGGACACACAGTTAGAGTTGACTGAGGGGTTTATGAGCGAAGCAATAGGGCTTCCATAAAAGGGTGAAAAATGGTTAAAAAATGCCTGAATTGAAGGAGTCTCGTGGAGCCTCTTCATGACATCCTGAAAGATTAACTATTGTGAGAAAGGTATTTCTATCTCCTTGGTTAAAGCTAGGTGGCATCGCTTGTTGTCGATTCTCAAGAAATTTGTGACATGTGAGGGTTGATATGAATTAGTCTTCCTCTACCATATTCGTTTACTCATGCATTTTATTGGTTACAAATTAAATATGTCATTTTACTTGTTGATAAGTCTCTATAAAATGTCTAAATGATATAAAAGACAAGGTCTTGATTCAAGCATGTTCCATCACAGGTTGGTTAAGATTTTGTTGATGCATCACTTGTCAACCATAGGTGACTGTTGGGATTTTTTTTTGATAAGAAATGGTTTTTCTCAGACTGTTCCTACAGTAAAGCCTAACTTAGACGAGCCTCTAATTAAAGACCAGTTCAGTTTTGCAATCGATAGACCACACTTTACCGACAAAAACCCTCTAGACACAGGGATATTGAGTAATTCTTCACCTACAGGATTTTCTAAGCAAGAGATTGTTGAATTGAAGGCAATTGACCCTCTTGTACCTAAAATTGATGCTATATTGAACGTTATTTTTAATCTGGATGATGAGAAACCTCGTAAAGGGACAAAAAAGAAATGCACAAACTTATGGTTCAAGAATAAAAGGGAAGGTTGCCAAATTTCAAGGAAGCCAAGGAACCGATCCGACACTCATCTAAGCTCGATTAGTCTGATCAAGATCGATGAGTGTTTAGATCCTAAGATTGAATATTTTTTATTTTTAGAAGATCTAGAATTTTAGGGTTACAGGAAGAAAGTTATGGATCCTACTGAACCTTATGATTTTGTGACAAATTTGCCACCATGCCTCAAAGGTAAAGAGGGGTTCTCCGGTATTAGGCCTGATCAGAATAAAATAGTAGGTAAGCTAGATACACCCATGTTTTACTATGCACTTCATCAACCCACCATCTCACATGTATAGTGTGATGCCCTTTTCCATTGGATCGTGAGGTATTACACTGACATCCCTCTTCTTTAGGCCTGAATTAAATCGCTTAAAGCTTAGAATGATTTATTGAGGCAAGAAAATTTCGACCTCAAGACACACTCAGAGAGGAAATCCAAATGTATCAAGAGATCAGGGAAAATAGTAATCAAGAATGCGACCAGTGTCAAGGCGATAGTAAATTCTGAACTACCCAACCCCTCTTTAGTTAACATCTAATGGTAAAACAAATTTTCCATTTTTGTTGTCTAATTAAAAATAATTTGATTTGGAATTTGATTTGGAATTTGATTATGTTTTCTAAACTAAGACTTGGCTACAAAATATTCGATTTTGTAGCCAAGTATCTTTTTAAATAAAAATTAGAAATTAGTTATGAGTAATTTTCTGACTTATTAAATTTGTTTTTTTTTAAGGAAATAGTAGATTATGCTGCTAATCATCTGGAGTAAACATATTTGATTATGCATCTGAATGATTAGTAGTTTATTTTTCTATTTGTTTTGTAAAAAATTTGATCTATCTTTGATTAAAACCAACTCTGTTATAAGTGGCTCCTAGACCACTATTTTTGTAATATTTTTTATTTTATGAGCTCTTACTCTATCCCGTGAGAGAGGAGAATGTGATCATAGGTCACTTTAAATACTGTTCATTTTGTAAGTAAAGGGGATCTTTGGCTGAAATAGGTTATAGGCATGTAATTTTCAGAACTATATGGACAAGTGTTTCACATTTTGGATTTAGACCACTGTGACATTATTCCATCTATGTTTTAACTTTTATATTATGAGATATTGATATGTTATATAGCTTTAGCTTCTTTAGCATATGATATTTCATATTGTTGAATGATTTTAAATTTTGTCTATAACTTACTGTTTCAAAAATTATCACTGAGATCATTATATCAATTTTAATATCATGATTTATGTCTGATGTTTAGTTGGTTGATAAAATGAATGCTTTACATTAATATTTATGTTATTGTAATCATTCGTAATTGTAAGATCACTAGACTTACATATCTACTATTTTGATTTATATTCTATCTCTCAATAAATATCTTGAGTTTATGCGGGAGACATCAGTATAAGTTTGTCACATATTTCTCTCGCAGACAAGACATATAGAGTTTTGGATCCCATAGAGACATAGACATAGTACGAAACTAATCTCAGGTTAACTTTATTTCCTTTTAATTTTTGTTATTTTATTTCATAGCGAAACATGACAGTTTTATATTGGCTTTGACTATCACTCTATCTTTGTTTCAAATTATGTTTTATTTATGGTTCTTAGATGTGTGATTATAAAACAGAAAATATAAAAATATGTGCTTTCTTTATCTACTTTCCAAAACAATTACCAAACATTGATTTCGTAAGGCATTCATCAGAAACTTGCAATCTGTAATTACTCTGTACATAATGACATGTTCATATTTATCTTTTTGTTTAATATATTTGTAAATATTTAGATTAAAGTATATATATTACTATAGTTTTAGCATTAGTTAGTTATTTCTTTTTTTTAATTTAGAACCTAGATTGGCTAACAGAGCCATTAAACCCGCCAGAATAGATCACGCCAAATGGATTGGGTTAATTAGAAAACCTGGGCCCAGATTTATTCTTCTAGTTGACGGTGAATCATTTATGCCCATAAACAAATGACGCTAGAAGGAGGGAATGAATTCAATTGATGGCACGTGGAGGTCGCAAGATTCCTCCCCCACATACTCGCTCCCCTGTCGTAACATGTAGTCACTTAGACAATAATGTTACCCTTGAAATGACAACTACCTCAAATGATAATCTTGAGATTCTCATTGAACAAGTGACACCAGTTCCTCAAGGGGTATACATCCTTTAAATTGTCAGTTAGTCACTCATAAGGACACATAGTGCCTTAGCCTGTATCAGACAACCTTGTAGGCCACTTAATAGACCCCTATATTTCTCGGATATCTGAGAACAACTTGAAGGCACTGGTCTACTCCCAAATATTTTAGGTGATAATACCATTGATCCTATCGAAACACCTACTCTTGGAGCTGGAGGGTCTGGTATCCCACCTTCCCCACCTAGTTCATCTCCATCCTCTTCATGAGGAGAGTCATCTAACGAAGGTAGTTCCTCATCTGAATCATATCAGCCTTTTCCACCACCAACACCAATGGAAAACCAAAAAAATCCTGCCAGACCTTGGCTCGATCAAAATGTCATGGTTGTACCTGGACCGAAATATCCATTACCGAAACACCTGGAGAAATGGTTGCCTAAATTTGATCCAGATTCTAAAAAATCTACTGAGGATCACATAAAAAAGTTTATGTTGGCCATTAGACTCTGAAATGTAGAGCATGAAGATGTAGTATGCAGACTCTTTCCTTATACATTTGAGGGAAATGCCTACACATGGTATTTTTCCCAACAACCCCAAACCATTGTCTCTTGGAACAAATTTGAAACATGTTTCTTAGAGAAGTTTGGAGATGATAAATCTTCTGAAGTCTTGGTTATGGAGCTTTCTAGTCTAAAAATTAATCATAAGGAAAAAGTAAAATATTTTAACGAGAGATTTCTTACCTTAAAGAATAAAATCCCTTCATATTCAATGCCTATAGAAAGTCTAATTATCGCATATTACACTAAAGACCTTCACAATAATATCGCCATATGGGTCAAAAGGTTTAAAAAGAACACTCTATTAGGAGCCTTTGAGGAATCAAGCCAAATTGAAAAGGATATATTAAGCTTAAAAGACAATATCAATAGTGAAGATGAAACAAATTCATCATCTAAAAAGAAAATAGAGATCCTCACTAGGCCTCCTCAAATTAAAAATCAACCAAAAACATTAGACTTAGAAATCTTGCATAAATCTTTCCAAAAATCGTCCAACCAGGTCGTGGACTTGAAGAGATAAGTTGAGGAGGCATCCTCAAGAAAAGGAAGTTTTAAACCTCCTTTCATAAAACCTTTCCCTCCGAACCGACCAAACCTGACCATTGAAGGTCTAAATTTCGAAAGTCTACAATACGCTTTGCAAACCATTTTAGAAGAAAATGATAATTTTGCTTCTGTCCCCCCTGAAAGTTCTGAAGATGTAGTTAAGAAAGAAGTATAGGAAGAGGAGGAATCATCTCCCAACATTTTCAGTCACTTTTCGAACAGTATCTTCCAAGCAAACTTTGAAACTGTTCACCCCTACAACACAAGAAGCAAAACGCAAAAAAAAAATCTTCGTAGGAAGTGAGTAATAATGTGTTTCCAAAAAAGTCAAAGCAAGATGAATTTAAACAAAATTTAGCAGCCCTCATTTTAGAGTACGATTTAATTGAAGACATGAAAAAACTGAGGGCTAATATTTCTATCTTTGAGTTGCTGAAATTGCCCCTTATTTTGCAGAAAATGCTTCAAAGTATCACTGAAAACAACAAAAACAGTGATCCTAGTAGCAAGAAATCAACAGAAAATGGTTCAAATATAGCCAGAAAAATCCCAACTAAAATGACATCTAAACTTTGAAATAAAATGGATTTAGCTGAAAAAATTGTAGCAAATGCAAATAAAACTGTTTTAGGGGCAATAGCTAAAAATCAACAGAATTTTGTTGTGAACACTCGGAAAAATGTCCCTCCTTTTTTGTTAACCTTTGATATTTTTAATAGGAATGTACATAATTGTATGGTTGATTMTGGTGCATTGTCAAATGTCATGCCTCTATMTGTTTGTCAAAAAATCAACATAGAAGTTAAACATTATGATCTCAAAATCATTTAGCTAGATTGAACAAATGTYAAGGTAATCAGTGAACTTAAAGATGTTTTGGTTAGATTATCATCCAATCCTAAGGTTCATCAGATAATTGACATTACTATTTTTGATATCCATGAATTCTATGGTTTGTTTTTAAGCAGGGACTRGTCTGAATGACTGCATGGTTACTTTGCCACATATTGGTCTCATTTGTGGTTGTCGAAAAATGGACAACCCAACAGAATCAGGATAAACAAAGAACATTACATGAATCATACTATGAMAGATCTAAATGATCCTAATGAACCTTTCATCATATCTTCAAACTCCTTGGAAACACAGGGAATGAATACTTTTTTTGAAAATTTCATGACCGAAATTTCTCCTATTACTAATCCTGGGCAGAAATCAGAAGTTATGAACTATACCCAGACATCAACTTTTCCAAGTGTGCCAAACAATACTGAGGAAGCTCAAATTTGGTCATTATACTTTGATGGATCCAAATCCAAAGAAGGAGCCGGTGAAGGATGTGTACTCATCGATCCTACAGGTAATAAGACTTTTATTTCCTGTCGACTAGAGTTCGAGTGCACTAACAATATCACCAAATACGAAGCACTTCTACAAGGGCTTAGGAAATCCTTGGATATGGATGTACGTAATTTAATGGTATTTGGTGATTTAGAAATTGTGGTTAGGTAGGTAAGAAACTCCATACATTTGTTATCACCACATTTCAAAATTTACTAAACTAAGGTATGGAGTTTAATGAAAACATTTTGAGCATTTTACATAAATTCCATTCCTAGACTAAGTAATTCAGAGGCTGATTTATTAGCTAATGTCGCTTCTAAACTATTTCCCACAGAAGGACGTCTATCCCGGATAACATCACCAATTGGAGAGTGTTCTATGATGAACAACATATCATCAACTTATTTCATATGGAAGACACCTTCCAAGGTGCATTCATTGATGAAGGCACTCATGATGAGAACCTACAAAACGTCACGGTAATAACAGATCCTAGATGTCCTGAATCGACATCTAATCTGGTAAACTCTATCCCTAGATATGTTGTAAGGCTAGAGAATTTTTATGACTTGCATGATAAATTTAGAGGGACGGTTAATTGTAAAATGAACAGTTCTTCTTTGATTTATGAGACGGTTAATTTAGGGACAAAGGAAAATCCTCAAAATATCAATTTGGGAACAGGTTGCTCTGAGCAAGAAAGGTCCACTTCCATTAAATTTTTTAAATAATTTAAAGACATTTTTTCTTGGACCTATGATGACTTGAAAACATTTGAACCTAACATCATACAACATGTCATCCCCATGAAACCCCAGAGTCAACCATTTCAACATAAATTGAGGAAGATGCACCCAAAATTATGTTGGACAACTGAGAGGGGGGGTGAATCAGTTGTTACCGTGCTTAAACAATTATGCTTCTTTTAAACTCATTGCTGAGACACTAAATGAATATCACAATAATGTAGGGAAATAAACAATGGCACATTCAGCATCAGTCACATATATGAGAAACACAGAGACAGATATTTCCTGAGGAAACCCATACAGGGTAAAAACCTATTTTTCTTTATATGATAAGTAATGGTTACAATATTTACATTATCATACATATGAGCACCAACTCATAATGAGGCTACAACCTCTGTTTAGCAAGCTGCAACTTGCTGAGAGCACCAACTCTCTGTTTTCTCTAGCACCCACTAGAAGGAAGCACCAACTCCCTGGTTTCTCTAGCACCAACTAGAAGGAAGCACCAACTCCCTGTGTTCAAGCACCCACTTGAACCTCTAAGGAAAACAGTCCTCCCTAGAACCTCCCAACCACCCTGAAATATAAATCTTTGCTCCTGAAACTTATTACAGTGATATAATGTTGAACAATGGCTTACCCGACTTATCACTGTTCTACCACATTTCGTTGCTCTGTCTGCCTCATTTCATTTCTACTCACATCACTTGCGCTTTCTGGTCTTCTGCTTTTTATGCTCTGTACGCCATCTCCATTCTTTGTGACATTCCTCTTCTATGCTATTCAGCTGCTGCACTCTCCTCCTTCTTCACACCTGAATCACCTTTACCAACAACACTCACAACAACCTCCAACAACAACAGCAAAAAACCCCATATCTTCTCGGTACCGTGTATTTATAGCTTATGTGCACCTTGTGCATGTAGTGTTCGAAATGCCTCTGCATGCTGACTCTGCACCATTATCCTCCACCTCTCGAGTGCTCTGTCTGATTATCATCGTGACTCTTTAGCTTCTTGTTGGTCACTATAATTGCTTAATTAATTTCAAACAACCAAGTGAAACATAAATTATCAACCCAAGGAAGTCTTTTGTTTCAAAGATAGCCACGCACTGTATATGCTCAATTCGAAAAGCATTTAGTGTTGTAGTAAAGAAATCATTCTATCTATAATTGCTGAAGTGAACTGAAGTTCTGAATTAGATCACAGGAAATAAATCTCCCTAATTGCAATTCTTTACAGCTAAATTAAGAATCCTGGATCACATTTTAAAGCATCATTGCAATGGGAAAGAACAACTATCTTGCAATCAGAGAACAGGACCCTTATTCTCAAACAGAGATTCAGTATCAACACTTTTTCATGGAAATAATAATACAGAAACAATAAACTCTATCTAACATAGAACAAAGCACTTAGATCCTTTCTGTCTAAGCAGGAGCCTTGGGCCTTACTTCTGTTTAGCACACTTGTGAGATTGAAGTCTACAGAGAACAAGGCAATCTGATTCCTTTCCTTCTAAGCAGGGATCTCTAACCCAGTTCTGATTAACATAGGAAAAGTAAATAGGAATTAGGATGTTTTGGTTCTTTCCTTTCTGAGTAGG
>JASDQU010587899.1:39876-51958 GCA_032191745.1 Picea mariana | reverse complement strand
ACACATACATGCTTATTTTACAAAGTACTTCAGCTATCTCGAGTTCCAACCTCATATTTTGGGGGGCATTTTGTTACACATTATTTTGGTCACCCTGATGATGGTTACATAAACATGTGTTCAGGTTCCCAATATAATATTTTTCCTGAGAAAAGAAACCTCTTTCCACCCTTGCAAGATGTATTTTTGGAAGGCCGTTGTGGGCAACTCCCTTTACACAGTGTGGAAATCTCTGATTTCTGCATGCTGCATTATAGCCAGTCCGCGGGATTTTCGTAGGCTCCTGTATAGGAAGGTTGTGACAACGCTTTAAAACTAAAAGAGGAAAGAAATTCTAGCAGCTTCTAGAATTGGAATCTTCTGGAAATATGAGGTGGCGTCTGTATGGTTACGATCCTACTAACTTCTCTGATTTGATGGGATCATCCTCATCTCTTTAACCTCTTCAACTTCTTCTATATAATGATAGGCTTCTCATGGAAAAGGTTAGAGGTACAAGAAAAAAGAAGCATAGAGACTAAAGAGAGAATAGATTGAAATCTGTATGAAGAATCCTATTTCAAGTGATGCTTGAGATCTCCATTCATCCATCAAGTTTTTGAAAGAAATATTCATGCAAATATCGGAGCAAATGTATGTATGTGTTAGAACAAAGGGCCACTGAAAGGGAACTTGCAATATCAAGGCGATTCAATTGTATCTTCTATATTTCATTAATATAATACGGTGGCATGTCTCTTTCCCATAAAATGATAGATATTTTATTACATGACTCCTTGATCACATGTTTAGGTTGTCATTGAATTTCACTATTGTTGTTTTCACGTTAGTTGATTTGTGTTATTACAGGTCTAATTTCACGAGAACATTGGAGCAAAGAAGGATCAACAAAGACATAAGGAAGTGATTCTTAAGGTACGTTATCTATCCCTCCTTTGATAATTAAATTCAATGATCATAATCTAGGGAAAGCATATTGTTCTGTCTTGTTTTTTTCTAGATCCAAGTGGATCTAGGGGGATTAGTTCATGTCTACACCTACCGATTTACCCGTTAACAAAAGGAAGATGAAAGTTTTCTATGGCACAAAATAATGGGTCACATAGATTTTGATAACCTTTTCAAAGTCAGCAAAAGAGAAGCAGTTAGAGAAATGCCCCAGATCATGAAACCAACAAACACTTCATGCAAGCATTGTCAACAAGGAAAACAAACAAAGACCAGGTTCAAATAAAAGGAATATTCAACAACAAGACCACTGGAAATTGTGCATGCTAATCTATTTGGAACAACTACAAAAAAGGGCTTAAAAGGTGAGAAATACTTTATGTTTTTAGTTGATGATTATACAAGAATGACCGTAGTTTTCTTTCTCAAGAATAAGTCAGAAGATTTTGAAAACTTCAAGATATACAAGGAAATGGTTGAAAATGAAATGGATTTAAAAATCAAATGCTTGATATCTAATAATGGAGGAGAGTTCACTTTAAATGAATTTATGGACTACTGCAGCAGTCATGGAATAAAAAGGCAAATTTTCGTTGCTAGGACACCTCAATAGAATGGAGTTGTTGAAAGAAAGAACAAGACAATACATGAAATGGCTCGAACAATGCTAATGGATTCCAAATTGACAGATATTTTTTGGACACAGGCAGTGCATACAACAATTCACATTCAAAACAGAGTAATGCTCAGAAACAACACTACCAAAACTCCCTACGAGCTATGGAAAGGAAGACCAGCAAATGTGAAGAACTTCATAGTTTTTGGAAGCAAATGCTACATCAAAAGAGAAGATGACAGAATGGGAAAGTTTGATTCTCGTGTGGAAAAAGGAGTACTTGTTGGTTACTCAAGCACAAGAAAAGCTTACAAGTGTTACAACCTGAGATTGAACAAAGTGGCGGAAAGTATCAACGTAACAATTGATGAAACAAGTAGACACGAATTAAAGGAAGAAGAAAATGAATCAATGGAACAACTTTATGAAGAAGAAACAAAAGATGAAAAAGAAGGGGAAGACGAAGAAGAAGAGGATCCGATGGAAACAGAAGAGCAAGTTCAGCAAGTAACTCCAAAAACACCTAGCAGACGAGTATAGAATAATCATCCTTCAGATCAGATTATTGGAAACAAAGACGCATGAGTTGAGACTAGAAGAAGAATCTGTTCACCAGAACAAATTCACCTAGCACTCACATCTACGATTGAACCAACCTATTTTGAAGAGGCCAACAAAGATGAATTTTGGAACAAGGCCATGGATGAAGAATTGGATCAAATAGAGAAAAATGACACTTGGGAATTGGTTCCAAGACCAAAGGATAAGAATGTGATCGGCACAAAGTGGGTTTACAGGAATAAATTGAATGAAGATAGACAGGTTACAAGGAACAAAGCTATATTGGTATGTAAAGGATATGCACATGTTGAAGGAATCAACTTTGAAGAAACATTTTCCCCAATTGCCAGAATGGAAGCAATCTGATTGCTTTTAGCTTATGCATGCTCCAAAAATATTAAAGTGTATGAGATGGACGTAAAATCATCTTTTCTAAACGGGGAACTTGAAGAAGAAGTCTACATTGAACAACCATAAGAATTTCAGTTGTCAGAGAACATAGATTATGTGTGTAAATTAAATAAGGCCTTGTATGGTCTAAAACAAGCTCCTAGAGCATGGTACTCTATACTGGCTAAATATCTACAGCATACAAGGTTCAGAAAATGAAGTGCAGACAACAACCTCTACATCAAGGTAACTCAAGATATTATTTTATTAATTGAAGTTTATGTTGATGATATTATTTTTGGTAGTGATGATGATAGGTTAAGACAAAAATTTGCAAAGGATATGCAGAATGAATTTGAAATGTCATTACTTGGAGAACTATCCTTCTTTTCGGGACTTCAGATACGTCAAATAAACCAAGGAATTTTTATTTCTCAAACCAATTATATCAGATAAATGCTAAAGAGGTTCAGAATGGAAGATTGCAAACTAGTTATCACTCCCATGCAAACCAGTTGCAAGTTAAGAGAAGATGATGATTCAAAGTATATAGATCATAGGAAATACAGGTCAATGATTGGTAGCCTACTATGTGTGACAAAATCCATACCAGATGTAATGCAGGTAGTTGGATAGGTGGCACAATTTCAAGCAGCACCAAAGGAATCACATGTGTTAGCAGTGAAGAGGATTTTCAGATATCTCAAAGGAACATAAGAGTTTGGATTATGGTATACAAAAGGAAAGGATCTATCTCGTATTGCCTACATAGATGCAGATTGGGCAGGTTGTATTGATGACTAATGAAGCACCAATGGAGCATCGTTCTACTTGGGTGAGTGTTTAGTATCATGGATAAGCAAGAAAAAATCATCAGTATCTCTATCTACATCCGAGGCAGAGTATGTGGCAGAAACAACATGATGTACATAGGTTCTTTGGATGAAACAAACTTTGACAGATATACAGGTTGAGTATGATGAGCCCATTCCAATCTATTGTGATAATACAAGTGCCATCAGTATCTCAAAGAACCTGGTGATGCACTCCAAGATGAAGCACATTCCAATCAAGTATCACTTTCTATGGGAACAGGTTGCATAAAATAACATCAAAGTTGAGTATGTGGGCACAAAATAACAAGTGGAAGACATCTTTACAAAACCAATTCCACGAGAAGCCTTTGAGTATCTTTGCCAGAGACTCAAAGTTATTTCTACTCCAAAATGAATGCTTTTGAATGCTTATATTATATGTCTTAGATGTACACGAGGAAGCACCATAAAGAGGATAGTTCAATTAGGGGGAGAAACCCTAGATGGAAAGATACCTTTCCCATTGGTGACAAAGGGGGAGAGATTTATCAGATGCAGAGGATAGAGGCATGATTCTAGGGGGTGCAATGGTCACAGAGATGTAGAGGACAGAAGCATGGTTCTAGGGGGAGCATGAATGATATGACTTCAGTATTTCATGAAATGATTTCAATATTGCATCAGAGTGTTGCCATCAATTCCAAAGGGGGAGATTGTTGATTAAGGTTGGTTGTCATTGATGTCAACCCTTGAAGAAAGTTTGGTAGCGAATTCTGGTAGCACAAAGGTTTGGGTAATGGACCCAAGGTTGTTTCATGTATAATGGTATGAGTTTTAATATATTTGTAGGTAATACTATTATATATGGATAGTACATGTCATGCCAATTCTGGTGGTATGTGGAACGTCACATAACTCCTCACGGTTTGGGAGTTATGGCCTTACGAAGTTGGAGGACCCTCATATGTCATCTAGAAGCCCCAAAAGGTCAAAGTAGTCAAAGTGGTTTAAGAGATTTTAGAAGGTAAATAATAAGGTAGAGTGATGAGTGTACTATAATTCAAAGTGAATAAAAAATAAATTATTTAAATAATGAATTTAATGGAGAAATTAGAAGTGGGTTAATCCTAAAATAAGGAAAGCGGGCAAAGTGACCTAGAAGATGCTTCTAAGGAAGCTACTTGGAGAGTATAAATAAGAGGCAAGGCTCTCTCATTTTATATCACACTTGAGCATATTGAATATCTATAGGTGATTGAGGTAACCAAAGGATATCTAAGCTAAATTTCAGAGGGAAGGTCGAAATTCAAGGGAGGATAAATTCTTTTGATGATGTTTTATGAGGTATGTTATTTATAGGCCATCTCACCATTTTCACAATAATGTTTTTTATAGAATGATTCAGACCGTGAAATTTAGAGGCCATTTAGGAAACATATCCAAGTATCTGTGGTAAAACTTTCATCTTGTGGGTCGTTGTATTTTTGGAGTTACACTCCGTGGAAAATAGGGTTTGTGGCTAGTCCTAAAACTAGTCTAAAACATGTGTTTCAGGTAAAAACGTCATAAATTCGTCATAATAGATCCAAATTCAGTAAGACCAAATGTGTTGGTTATAGTAAAATCTATGGTATTTTGTGTAACATTTTCAGATCCATTCAAAAAATATTCCATGAGGGGCACACTCTACGAGGTTGCTCTCTAGAATAAGCAAGAATTCAGCAAGGTATGTCATTTATTCTATAACTCCTTTTCTGAGAGGTTCCATGTAGTGACACCTGGAGGAATTGCATAAAACAAACTGAAGAGCATTGTGTACTATTTTTAGATCTTTATTCATTACAGGTACATAGTTATTACTATTTCAAGTTAGGGTTGTTGACTAATCCCAAACTAGTCATGTGAGACTAAAGAAAATTTTGATGAAAATGCTAGTCTCTTGTTGTGAAGGTTAAGGAAGGTTTGAAGGTATGTGATCATATACACTAGGTCTATTAAAGATTTACAAATTATATTTGGATGATGAAATTGATGAGGCCTTTTGGTTAAGGTACATGTTGGGTACATGGTTGAGACAAGTAGTTGATGAGTTGGCTCATACATGAGGTGTATAGTTGATGATGTTGGTACATATTGATGAGTCATAGTTGATGAATAGTTGACACATGATTGGTACATACTTGTTACATGGTTGGATGCACCTGTTTACATCACAGGTTGATTACAGGTTGTTTGGTACAGGTTGGTGCATGGTTGATGCACTTGTTTATGGTACAAGTTGATTACAGGTTGAGGTACAAGTTGATGCATGGTTGAGGCATGGTTCAGGTTTATTGGTACAGGTTTACAGTGGTATATATCATAGTAATAGTGTGACAGTGCTTCCATCATTCTACTTCTACTTCAGGGCAGTTGGACGGGGCAAGGACAAGTAGTTGTAGCCACCTTCCGGTTGTAGCTGAAGAACATAGGGGGTTGTAGCCTCCTTCTAGTTGTAGCCAGAGAATAGGGGAGTTGGAGCTTCCCTCAGGTTGCAGCCTGAGAAACAAGGAGGTTGGAGCCTCCTTCCAGTTGCAGCTAGAAAACAAAGGAAGTTGGTGCTNGTACATATTGATGAGTCATAGTTGATGAATAGTTGACACATGATTGGTACATACTTGGTACATGGTTGGATGCACCTGTTTACGTCACAGGTTGATTACAGGTTGTTTGGTACAGGTTGGTGCATGGTTGATGCACTTGTTTATGGTACAAGTTGATTACAGGTTGAGGTACAAGTTGATGCATGGTTGAGGCATGGTTCAGGTTTATTGGTACAGGTTTACAGTGGTATATATCATCATAGTGATAGTGTGATAGTGCTTCCATCATTCTACTTCTACTTCAGGGCAGTTGGACGGGGCAAGGACAAGTAGTTGTAGCCACCTTCCGGTTGTAGCTGAAGAACATAGGGGGTTGTAGCCTCCTTCTGGTTGTAGCCAGAGAATAGGGGAGTTGGAGCTTCCCTCAGGTTGCAGCCTGAGAAACAAGGAGGTTGGAGCCTCCTTCCAGTTGCAGCTAGAAAACAAAGGAAGTTGGTGCTTCCAATGACTGTAATTCTTCAAGACATATAAGAAAAAGAATTCTGTGGTTTTCTCCCGCTTTGAGTTTCCACGTAAAACACTGGTGTACTGTGTATGTGTATGGTTGTTCATTTGTTTATTGCTTATTTACTCTGCAGTTATTGGATGATAATGCTACATTGATATAACACTTGGATTATATGGTTAAAAAGGATTAAATTGCTCTATTAATGATTCACCCCCCTCTCAATAATCCAACAATAATATAATAGGAAGGTTCAAGAAAATTATGAAGCATGTCAACCTATGCTTGTGATGGAGGGAGCACCCCAAAGTATTCCAATGTAGCATCAAGATGGAGAGAGGTTATAGTATCAATAAGTTAAGGAGGGGAAACTTGTCTTGAGTAAGTGTTAGGTTGAGATTCCTTAGCTTGTTTACAAGGTAGTGCTTTGTCGAGATGTAAGAAAATGGATTGAGGGAGACCATGAGCCTTGTTCGGAAGAAGAAGAGTGCTTCTATTGAAGGATATGCCATTCATTTGTGTTGTAAGTGTTGCACTAATGATACTTGCACCAGTTGTTTGAGATAGGGAAAGGGTTAGAACCCAAGCCTCTATGATAATTTGTATGAATACTTGTATCAAAAGAGAGAATCACATGGGAAAATATATGTAGGGATTTTAAGGCAAATGGGGTTAAAAGTAAGCTTGGAGGTTTAGTTTGGTAAACTTGTTAAGGGGGGGGAGGGTTTCCTAAGATAATATTTAAGGTATGGATATTCTCTAAGGATTCTTTCTTTAAGTTGTCACATGTAGGAATGAGTTCATTAGAATCCCTACACGGGATAGGTGGTTGTATATTTTCTTGGCCAAGAAGGGGAAAAGTTATATGATAAAATTGGTTAGTAAAAATGACAAGTGTCATGTTTGGAGGAATTGGTGGATATCTTCCATGGTTAACATCATTCACAAAGTATGGGTTAGGTTCTCCTATGTTACAAGGTTGGGTTGGAATTGTTAAATGATTATTTGGATGAATACTAGGAGGCATGCTAAGGATACTCATCTGGGCAGGGTGCGATACATTGGACAAGTTTTGGGAATAGAGTTGGTTGACCCAGAGATGCATGGAGCTAGGGCACAAGGTGTTGCAAAAGGGGCAAGGAAAGGACTCTATATATGGTCTAAGGGGCTAGGAAAGAGAGAGGAGAAAATGGAGAAGGGATCCTTTTCTTGAAAGAGGTAATGGTTGATGGAAACTCCCCATTGGAGTCACCAAAACATAGTGAAAAAATGGATTTATTCTACCACACATAGTGTGATGGTAGAGATGGAAGACACCTAAGAACACATGCACACACTGCTAAATGGTGAAGATAGAATAGTGGAGTTTCCACTCAATTTTAGGGCGAAAGCAACAAACCTTAGGGTAAGACAAAATTAGATAGAAATAAGAGGGTAAGCCACTAAATTAATTAGGACATTAAGATATTGTTAATGATAACTTATGGATATAGGTGGTTAGGATAATCAGATTAGGTTTTAGAGTAGGTTTTACTAGAAAATTAGCAAAGGAAGATGAGCCAACTAATTAGGGTTAATTAACTGACAATTCCTTTAATAAGCTAGAATCCTTGATGTTAGAAATGGGAAGAGGAGATGGAAGAGAAACCACCTAAATTTTTCACTGTAGATGATGAAGCTCTCTGTGTTGAAGTGGAGAGTTATGAAAATGCTCCAAGAGTGATACACATCTTGGTATAATGTGCAAACTCAATGCTAAATTCTTGCATGAGAGGAGTTACTCTGATCTCCAATACAAGGATATATATATGAAATATAACTAATAAACAATAAATCTATTATTGTAAAGATAAAACAATGAAGTGTGAAAATAGATAGATTTGGTGCCCTTAGAGGGGATTATACCTTCATTTCCCTAACTATGATGGAAACTTTCTTGAAGTTTTAGGGTTAAAACTTCTAATGTATGAGTGGAGGTATGTTAATGAAGATGCCATGGCCCATAGGATGAGTCAATAAAACCTGCAAGATTGGAACCAAACTAGCCAAAGGAGTTATCGTAGAGGTGTTGGATATGATAGGTGAAAGGATCCCTCGAGGCTTGAAAAAGGCGATCAACAACTAACTGAAACATGTATATGAAAATTAGGATTTTCCAAAGATGAAGGGAAGAAGAGTTCAAGAGTTTGAAGTGTGTTTACAAAGAGGAATAGAAAGGTATATATGAGCAAAGGAGAAACCTCAAGGCATAAGAGAATGTTAGATTAGCTATTAGGGTACTTGGGCCGTATGAATCATTATACTGCACCTTTTGGCTATATACCATGAGTTTGGTTTTTACAGTCCCACGACTAAATTTTAGGTCCAAATTATGTGACTTATAGATTAACAATTATGATATCATAAAGGAACATTTGGTACAATTAATAGCATGAAATTAAGAGGTTTAGTTGATTTAACCTAAGTTAACTCCATAAATAACAAGTAGCAAATGAATGCAGTAGCTATAAAACTGATCTGAGAGATCCTAAGTGATCATTGACCTAGGTTGAGAAGTTTATTGCCCCAACTAAAACCATGAAATTAGGGAATGCTCCAAGGAGTTGAAATGAATAAAACTAATAACCAAGGACTAGAGACAGGGGGAGAGGGACCTAAGGACCCTGCCGAAATGCTAGACATCTCAGCAAGGTCCCACATCTATCATGGAGTGAGAGACTCTCGAATAGGTTCATCCGTCACATTAAAGTTGTAGTTAAGACATATCACGTCATCTTTAGGGGATAAACCATCCAAAAAACCTCCCGATGAATTAATTAATTCATATATATATACTATCATCAACTAAAATAAGTACTATAAAATTAATTTCTAAAAAGTTAATATATGTAATAAAAAGTGAAATTTAAATAATAATAAWAAATAAATAGYARTACAGTGTGAATATTTACATAGATACTCTATGAAGATATATACGCCAACCATTCATTATATTTTTATTAAGCATTAACATAATAAAATTAAGATAGCAATGGGCATTCCAATGGTTTAGAAAATGACATCGTTCAATATGAAGACTTAACTTTTAGTGGTGTGGCCTAAAGTATATCTGACACGAGAAAAATGATATATTTGTCTCCTTCATTCTTTTACTTCTTGAACACCGAATTTGAAGTAGTTTTTAAGATTATTGTTTATATTATCTTWAAAATGCCTTTCATAATTCAGTGGAAGAAATATGTTAAAAAAGCTCTTATAATTTAATAAAAAAAWTTAACACCTATTTTATTTTTTTTAATAGCCATTTTAATCACTAAAGTACAATTTAAAAGTCTCTTGTAATTGATATTTTTAAGGACTTTTTATTATAAAAAGATAAGTGTAGGTGTAAGTGAGCTGAATGTCGTCATATTTAAAAAACGAAAAAGTGGGTGTGGTGGGGAGAGGAAAGTAAGAGAAAGACTACAGAATTTTGTATACAATTTTTTTAATGAAATAATTTATCAATTAATTATATATATTTGTTTTATTGTATATTTTAATAATTATTTTAGAGAATATTGCGGGTTTTTTATTATTAGATTCTTTATCATTAATTAAATTATTTTAAAAATATTATAAGTTCGGTTAACTTTAATCAAATGATTTAGATTCTTTATCATTAATTAAATTATTCTTAAAAATATTATAAATTCGGTTAACTTTAATCAAATGATTTTAAAAGAAAAAACAGATAATATAGTATTTGTATTTTTAATGAAAATTAATAAATATATTTAAGTAAAAATTATTCCTTTTAGAAAATAATATTTAAATAGTTAAAAATATATATAGTCTTTCTTGGTATGGTTTGTTTCTTTAATAAAGAGGGGTGGGTTTCATGAACCATTATACTCATATAAATGAACTAGGTCTAAAGCATGATGGAGGTAAAGGCATGTTTAGTGAGAAGGTATGGATCTACTGTGCATGAGAGTAAATGAACCATTGGTGGAATTAATGAAGGAGGTGAAATGGGTTTTGTGAGAAGGTGTATATGTAGTACATGATGAAGGTTGCAAGATAAGTTTGGTGAGAAGGTATGGGAGCGAATGAACCAATAGTGGAACTAAATTATGAAGGAGGTAAAATGGGTTTGGTCAGAAGGTTTGGATCTAGTGTATATGGGAGAAAATGAACCACTAGTGGAACTAATGAAGGAGGTAAGGTGAGTTTGGTGAGAAGGTCTAGATCTAGTGTATGTGAGAGATGATGAACAATTTGAAGTGGTACTAATGAATAAGGTATATGGGTTTTCGTGTGAAGCTTTGGATCTAGTGCATGGTGAACAAGGTAAGAAACGTTTCGTGAGAAGTTCCAGATCTAGTGTGTGTGGGAACAAATGAACCACTGTTGGAACTAAAGAAGGAGGTAAGATAGGTTTGGTAAGAAGGTTTGGATCTAGTGCATGTAGGAGCAAATAAACCAGTGATGGAACTAATGAAGGAGGTAAGACAAATTTGGCGAGAAGGTTTGGCTCTAGTGCGTGTGAGAACTGATGAAATACTAGTAGTACTAATGAAGGAGTAAGACAAGTTTTTTTATAAGCTTTAGATCTAATTCATATGGGAGTGATGAACCATTGATGAAGATAATAAATGAGATAAGATGATTTTGGTGATAAGGTTTGGACTAATGTGCTTGGGAGTGGATAAACCACAAGAAAAACTAACGAAGGATATAGTATGGGTGAAGTGAGAAGGTCTAGATATGGTGTATGTGGGTGCAAATGAACCATTGGTGGAACTAATAAAAGAGGTAAAGCTAGTTTGGTGCGAAGATTTGAATATAGTGCATGTGAGATTGAATGAACCTCTAATGGAACTAATGAAGGAAGTACAATGAGTTTGGTGAAGAGGTATATATCTAGTGCACATGGGAGTAGATGAACCACTAGTTGAATTGATGAAGGAGGTAAGATAGATTTGGTGAGAAGGTATGCATATAGTGCAATACATGATAGCTTATGAACCACCGGGGGAACTAATGAAGGAGGTGATATAGTTTTAGTTAGAAGGTTTGGATTTAGTGTATGATGAAAGGTGTAAGACCATCTTGTCTAGAATTCTTAGATTGAGTGCATGCAGGAATGGATGAACCATTGGTGGAACTGATGAAGGAGATAAGACAAGTTTAGTGATAAGATTTATATATAGTGTATGTAGGAGTGGATGAACCACCATTTGAAATAAAAAAGAAGGTAAGAAAAATTTGGTGAGAAGGTTTGGATCTAGTGCACATTGGATAGAATGAACCATTGGTGGAATTAATGAAGGATCTAAGATGGGTTTAGTGAGAAGGAATAGATATAACGTGTGATGGAGGAGGTTGCATAGGGATGGTGAAAAGATTTGGATTTAGTGTGTATGAAATCCAATGAACCTAGCAGGATGAACTCCTTCTTATGGGCTATTCCAAGTATTGTGATTGTATTGGAGCATTGGCTCCTTGGGAGGTTGTCCCCTAAAAGAGGTAAGTGAACAAGAGTCTATTCTTCTATAAAAATATTATCATATGGTGTTACCCTACCATAGATATTTTTTATTCAATGAAATAAAGAGGTAGTTCTATCATTTTCTTGGTTAGATTGCTTGTTATTCATCTTCAACACTGAGGAACATAACAA
>JASDQU010587899.1:11067-26585 GCA_032191745.1 Picea mariana | reverse complement strand
TTTTGTTGAGGTATGTTACAGATAGAGGTTGTATAACAATGAGGTTATGGTTTGATGTAATGGTTTATGGTATTTGGTTATGGATAGTGTGATGTATTGCTAGAGAAATTTTGATGGTTATATTTGTATATGTACTTTGTATATGGTTGAGGTGCATGTTGGGTACATGGTTGAGACAAGTAGTTGATGAGTTGGCACATACGTGAGGTGTATAGTTGATGATGTTGGTACATCTTGATGAGTCATAGTTGATGCATGATTGGTACATACTCGGTACATGGTTGGAGGCACTTGTTAGTAGTATCGTTGACACATGGTTTATGAATGATGTAGCATACTTGTCTTGGTATATTATTAGAAGCACATGTTGTTCTGGGTGATGATTATGAGTTGTTGTGATGCACATTATTGAGAGTTGTCTTGGTGAGTAGATCTGATTTGGTTGATAAGAATGATGAGACAGGTTGTTGTGATAGGTTGTTTGGATAGGTTTTTGTGACAGGTTATTTGTATAGGTTTGGTGCATGGTTGTTGCACTTGTTTATGGTACAGGTTAAGGTACATATTGTGCATGGTTGATGCACTTTTTTATGGTACAGGTTGTTACAGGTTATTTTATGCATTTTGATTGGTACAGGTTTACAACAGTATATCTCACAGTGATAGTGTGACAATGGTTTCATAATTCTACTTATATTTCATGGCGGTTGGATGGGGCAAGGACAAATGGTTGTAGCCACCTTCCAGTTGTAGCCGGAGAACATAGGGGATTTTAGCCTCCTTCTGGTTGTAGCCAAAGAATTGGGGAGTTGGAGCTTCCCTCAGGTTGTAGCCTGATAAACTAGGGGGTTGGAGCCTCCTTCCAGATGCAGTTGGAAAATAAAGGAAGTTGGTGCTTCCAATGAATGTAATTCTTAAAGACATATAATAAAAAGCATTTTGTGGTTTTCCCCCGCTTTGGGTTTCCACGTAAAAGCATTGGTGTACTGTGTATGTATATGATTGCTTATTTGTTCATTATTTATTTACTCTGCAACTATTGGATGATAATCCTACATTGATATAACACTTGCATTTTATGGTTAAAAGTATTAAATTGCTCTATTATTGATTCACACCCCCCCCCCTCTCAGTAATCCAACATGTGGATGCCCACATTCCCTTAGAATTGGTGCAAAGTAGATACACAAGGGGTTCTCCGTGTATTAATATGATGTAAAGTATGTAAAGTATTCAAATGAAAAAAGAGAACGAAAGACCAACAAGAAAGTGATGCATGCCAAGCAAGGATGCTAAGATAGACGGACAAATAAGCTTAATTATGATGTAAGGATGATGGAAACTAGACTATGAAATGTAAATGATAAGATAACAAGAAATAGTTCTAACCATCATATTAATGATACAATATTTAAAATATGATATTAGAGGTCAACAAGATCTAATTATTATGCAACTGAAACAATAACTAGGACATGTGGAATATCATAAGTGAATCTGATAATAATAATAGAAGCTCAACTATAAAATCATCAATAATATGAAGAGTGAGAGTAAGTGTCTCATGTGTGCAATTACCTATAGGAAAGGCACGATGTGGGAACATGTCAAAGAGAGCTAGGTACCTTCATCACAAAGGTTACTGACTTGTCCCAACAGGGGTATGGATGGTGAAAATATCTCTCACAGAAAGGATGAAGCGTAGAAGGTAAAGGCAATGATGGGAGGTGATGATGCTAGGTGATTATAATGAAATCGAGAGAAGGAATAAGGATATACAAACATGAAATTGGAAAAGGTATCTTAGGTGACATACATTAGATAAGATCCAAGGTGATTGCATGAGGTGACATACATTAATTTTGGATTGTTATGAGCATGAAGGATATATATGGTAATTTGTGGTTAGCACAAGCATGGGAGGTGAAATACATGGATCTAGGATTATCACAATCATGGAGGCACCATAGACTATATAAGGACATAGTGTGAGTCCCATGTGACATACAATAATCTAGTAAGTGAAAGAATAGAGGAAACATACACTTATCTAGAGTCATCATAAGAATTAAGGAGACATATGATAATTCAGATTTAGTATGAATAAAAGAGAAAACATATGTCAATGGGGAGTTTGTGTGAGTATGAGAGGTGATGTATGCCAATAGGGAGTTGATTTGAGTGTGGGAAGAAACATACATAAACCTAGTATCAATGAGAGAAGAAAAAATACCAATGCCAATGATATACATGTAGACAAAAATGAAGAAAGGAGAGGAGACAATACCACTATAGGAGGAAATTTGTAGTTGTTGGCTATAGAACATAAATAATTGTGGGGTCATATCAAGTAGGTTGTACCCAAGATAATTATATAGAGGGGACCAAATTATTTATGATGTGACCAAAACAAAGGGAGATAAAGGGGCATTGGCAAAGGGGAATTGATTTCCCAATCATCCAAGGGAGAAAGGATAGTATAGGAGGGAAAAATTGGTGAAAAATTATAGGAGAGGAATAAGGTGATAGGATAGATATGGGAGACTAAGTGGTACTAAGTAAAATGTGTCCATAGATGATGAAAATGGGTCCAATTTGTCCCAAAAAATCTCCCATTAGGGATGGGGATTAATTTAACTTGATAAATCCATGTTAAAACACAAACCATTTATGAGGTTAGCAAAGGTCACTTAGGGAACTAAAAAAAAGTTGAGGAAAGAAGGGAAGGAAAACGAAAGGTGAGAAGGAGAATGGGTTGAATAGAATAGATATATTTGGGTGTAAAGGGGAAGGGATATAACGATTTAGTAATCCAAAACTACATTGAGTAGGGACATATTCTAGGTGAAGGTGGAAAAGAAGATGGGTAAGAAGGCAACAAGAGGGTCCTTGGGGTAAATTGATTATACTATTTAGGGTATTCTAGAGGAGGCTCAATATTTAAGTCTTGAGAGGTCATGTTGAGGTATATTATAAGATAAGAGGTATGATCAAGGGAATTATGAGGAACATCATCCCATTATTTTGATGGAGGCAGCACCCTGAAGTATTTTAATGTAGCCTCATGTTGGGGAGTGGGCATGGTATCAATAGGTAGAGGAGGAGAAACTTACTTGAGAAAGTTTCAATTTGAGATGTCTTAGCTTGTTTGCTAGGTAATGTAGTGTTTATATGGAAGAAAATGGATTGGGGATATCATAATAATTACTCAAAATAATAAGAGTGCTTATGTTGAAGGACTTGAGATTCAATTTTTGTTGGGAGTGTTGCACTAATGATACTTGTACCACTTTTTTGAGCCAAAGAAGTGATCATAACCTAAGTTTCTATGATTAGTTGTATGAGTACTTGTATTAGGAGAGATACTTGCATGCTTCTCAAGGCACATGGGTAAATATATGTAGGGATTAAAAGGTGGGGGTGTTAAAAGTAAGGTTGGAAGTTTGGTTTGGTAAACTTGTTGAGGAGAAAAATGTTTCCTAAGGGAATATTTAATGTATGGAAATTATATATGGATTATTTATTCAAGTTGTCACATGTAGGAATGAGTTTTTCACAATTCCTACATGGGATAGGTGGTGTATGTTAAAGTTGTAAGAAAAAATTGTGGTAGGTGGTGTATGTTTGCTTGGCTAGGATAGGGAATTTTTTTATGATAAACTTGGTTAATAAAAATGAAGGGTGTCATGTTGTGAGGAAGTGGTGGATATCCTCCATGGTTAACTTGGTTCACAAATTATAGGGTAGGTCCTCCTATGTTACAAGGATAGATTGGAATTTTTGTATGATTACTTGGATGACTACTCGGAGGCATGCTAAGGATACTCATATAAGTGGGGAGAGATACATTAGACATGTTTTGGGGATAAAGTTGGTTGATCCAAGTATGCAAAGAGATGGGGAATAAGGCAATGTAAAAGGGGAAATAAGAGGAACTATATATATTCCAAAGGGAAAGGAAAGAGAGAGGAGAAAAGGGAGGAGGGATACTTTGCTCAAAATAGGAAAGGATTTATGTGAACCCTCTAGTGGAGTCACCAAATTGTACTAAACAAAAATATTTGTTCTACCACACATAGCATGAGAGTAGAGATGGGATACACCCAAGAACACACACACACACACACACACACACTACTACTACTACTACTAAAGGTGAATAGAGGATAGTGGAGTCTCGACTCAATTTTAGGGCCAAACCAAGAAACCTTAAGGTAAGACAAAATAAGATAGAAATAAGAGGGTAATCCTATAGATTAATTAGGACCTCTATATACTTTAATCATATATTATGGATGTATGTGATTAGGATAATTGGATTAGGTTTTAAAGCAAGTTTTACTAGAAAAATAACATATGAAAATAAGCCAATTAACTGGGGTTAATTAACTAGCAATTCCTTCAGTAAGCTAGAAACCTTGATGCTAGAAGTGGAAATAGGAGATGGAAGAGAAATCAATCGAATTTGTTGTTGTGGGTGATGAATATATTTTTTTTGAATTGGCAAGTTGTGATACTGCTCTAAGAGTGATCCACATCACTCAACTCCAAATTCTTATAAGAGAGGATTTACACTAATATTCAATACAATGATATATGTGCAATATAGCCAATAAACAATAGATATACTATCATAAAGATAAATAAATAATGCATGAATAATAGATAGAATTGATTCCTTTAAATGGGATGATACCCCCCTTTCCCTCCATGTAATCGAAACTCTCTTGAGGTTTTAGGGTTACAAATTTCAATGTATGAGTGGAGCTATGTCAATAAAGATAATCTAGGATGAGTCAATTAAACCTACAATATTGAAACTAAGATATTCAAAAAAGTCCCTATAGAGGAATTGGATATGATAACTACAAGTATCCACAGATGCTTGAAGAAGGAGATCAACAACTATTTGAAACATGTAGATGAAAATTAGGGTTTTCCAAAGATGAAGAGAAGAAGGATTCAAGGGTTAAAGAGTGTTTACATAGAGGAATAGAAAGGTATATATATGAAAAGGAGAAACTTCAAGGCATAAGTTAATGTTGGATTATCCATTAGGGTACTTGGGTCATGCAAAACCATCCTACTACACCTTTTGTATATATAATGTGAGGTGTTTTTTATGACACCACAAGTTTTTAGGTCCAAATGACCCTCTATTATGTGACTTGTGGATCAACAGTCATGACACCAGAAATGAATATTCAATACAATAAGTGGAAATATATAAACATGTTTAGGGGGTTTAACCCAAGCTGAATCCATACATATCAAGTATCATATGAGTTTGGTGGATATGGAACCAATTTAAGATATCCTAAAGGATCATGGGCATAGGTTAGGGATTTTCACCCCCAACTAGATCCATGAATTATGGAATTCCCCAAATGGGTGTTTCAAGGGGTCAAACTAAGTCAAACTTGGGACCAAGGACTAGATACCAAGTGAGGATAAGGACCTAAGAAACCCACCCAAATGCTAGGCATACAAATGATGTCCCACATCTAAGATGGGGTGAGAGAGGGTCCAGGAAGGTGATTCATCACATTAAAGAAATATTTGAGTGTTATTATGTCATCATTGGGAAGACCACGTTTGAATTCAACACAAAGGTGAACCATGCATTACACCTCTCAATGGGTGAGTATATATGAATACCTAGTGTGCATCATTTTATCTTAGTGTATAAGAAATCAATGGTGATTAGGGTTTTTTGGGTAGGCACAATGCTTGCATGAAGTTATGAAACATTAATTCTATGATGTCTCAAGCGATATGTTTCAATCAATGGAATTCTCATTGAAACATTGATTTTGTTGCACCGTGTACTAATTTAACTTTTTAGGGATTTATTTTTGGTTTGATTTGTGGGCATGGTTGAATTTGTCCATCTCTAAGGTGGATAGATGACATGATTTAAACCTATTTTTTTCCAACCCACATCCCTATATTATGTTTGAGCTACCATTCAAACCGTTCAAACCTTATGTTGAATTTATATTGGAGCTAGTCTACGATGACTTGTTTTTGAGTGGGTCTATGATGAATTATACATGGGTTGTGATGGAGTATAATTGAGCTCTATTTTAGTTGTTTCTTCTATCATTGAAACCCTATTGTAAATCAAGTGAACAAGTTAATTCTTATTTATTTCTTCTTCTTTTTAATATGATCAATTCATCGTAGGTACCAAAACCTCTCAAGGAGAGGCCTAGCAAAGTTACCCTAGATAATATTTATGAACATATAGAATCATTAGAAAAAGATAGAGAAGAGAGAGAATCTAAACTTTAAACAAAGTCAATGGTAATGCTTGATAATAATTTTAAATCCTTAGAATACAAGATTTAGACATATATAGACAATAGAATATTCAGGTTAGAGTCTTAGTCATAGAAAATGGAGGTTAGATTACAACAAATGGAAAAAAAAAGGTCAAGAAAAGAAACAATCAACCCAATAAGAAGAGGTCAAAGAAAATAGCAATCTAAGGGACAATATTAAAGAGCTAGAAGAAAAACTAGTTAACAATTTGGCCCTAAATAATTTGGAAAGTAAATTAGATATCAAACCCATCAACAAGGAAATGAATAAGATTATAGAGTTGGATCATGAGAGTAACAAAAGAGACTTGAATCTAATTAATTTTGGTATAAAAGAGCAGAAAGATGATGACACATTAGCATTGATAAAAGAAGAACTAAAAAACAAATAACAAATTGAAACAAATTGCCTCCTAGAAGCAAAGAGGTTGGGAAAAATAATCAAACATAAAGATAGGATAATTCCTGACAATATAAGATCTAATGAACATAAATATAGAATACTAAATAAATATTCAAGCTTAAAAGGGTCAAGAATATTTATAAATGAAGGAAGACCTCATTCTAGAAGACTATGTTGAATTAAGGAAGGAAGTTCAGAGGGTAAAAGAAGCTAGGAAGGAAGGAAAATGATCAATAATTAGGAATCAAAAAGATATTATTAGGGATAGAGACCAAAAATATAATAATAAATAGGAATTTGGGACACTTCAAATACTCTCTTGGAATTGTTGTGGCTTTCCATGGTGCAAAGGTCCTATGTTAAGTTGGATCTCTAGTGAAATCAATATTATATTTCACTCAAGATCTAAGGTCCCTAACATAGAAGTATATGTCCCTGGACACATGGCGCATGCTCACTGGTCCATGTTGGCACTGATGTGGCAAAGGGGTAGGATACGTGTCACCCAGATTTGACATGTTTACCTGTGTATGCAGCAAGTTCCACCTGTCCACGTGGACGTTGATGATTGGCCCTGGAAGTGCCCCGCTGGCATGCTAACTTGACACCTGGACGAAAGGATCTGATACTTGAGGGCATATCTGGACCATTGATCAACACAAATTGAAAAATGTTCGAGTAGATTTGGACCATTGATCGACACCATTTGAAAAAGGGTCCAAAAGCAGATCTAGACTGTCCATTGCAGGTGCCCTATTCAAAGTGTTGAAGGATCAAGCTCAAAAGGGACTATGAATAAGGAACTATGATGACCTTTGATCCATCAGAGGAATTAGAGACGCATGAGATTCGTCGATCCGGCTTGACCACGAACCCAAAAAACAACAAAGGAAAAGATCGTCATGTTGGTGTCATTATGGACACATGGAAACCTTTCATTAGTCAACTTTGGCACTGAGGTGGCAAGTAGGTGTGACATGTGTCACCCGCTTTTGATATTTCTACCTATGCATGTGGTGGGTTCCACATGGCCACGTGGCATCCTCTGGTTGGGTCTGACAAGGCTCTACTGGCAGGCTGATGTTACATCTCACAGAGAGGTTACGAGATATGAGATCAAATCTTGACCGTTTATCGGGGCCTTTCAGAGTGATCTAGAGTAATGTCACGCAGGGGACTCTGACAACCGTTGATTTAAGAGGTCGGGTACTCGATGTGATCTGAGTCATCAATCTTTCAGGGTCTAGAAAACTCATGAAATGTTGGCGCTCGATTCCTTAGGCCACTGTCTTGTGATAAGCCCCTAGGATATTTGTACTTAAGCTCTTTAGGGGCATGATAAGCCCCTTTTGACTCTCGATAAGGACTCGAGAGCTTGAAACTTTCCTTGGACGCAAAAAGGCATGGGTTTTTTGTAGTTTTCTTCAACCTGCCTCAAGGTCACTTGGAATATTTAGCTCAAAGGCTCTGGAAGCTCACCCTTCTGCCACTAACTTGCCTAATCTTGGATTGGCCACTTTATCAAACATTTGTTTAATGGCGAGCACAAATATAGTACTAACACATACTCTATGTTGTTTATGTTATGCATTTTAACTATTAAGTAATCCACAATGAGTGACATGAATGCAATCCTTTTTGGATCTCTGTGTAATTATTCCTTCATCACTAACACAAGACCAGATGGTCTCTATGATCCTCATGGCATCCTGGGTGAGACCTTTCTCAGTCTTGGATGAGGATTGATATGTCGATGCCTTGGGTTTTTTGTTGGTTGACTCTAGATCCACCCTGGGTCTTCAACCCCCCAACATTAAGAAAAATGTGTGCAAGCATGAAACAACCCAACAAAAGATCATTTTGCATAATAATGGTAATATTAAATACATTATTGCATCTAAATTTAAGGAGAAATTATGGTGCAATAAATAATTAGAGGATAAAACAAAATTAAGATATTATAAGGAGGTGATCAACCTTAATCTAAAAATGTAAAGTATCTCTTTGTTTTAACTAGTGTAAAGAACAAAATCAACATTGTTAAAAGAACAACAAATTCTCACGAGCTCGATAGTGAAACTGGGCATTGGACAATTCCTAAAACGCCATGGGATGAAAGAATATATCATTTTTGTGTCACTACGAGGGACGAATATTAAAAACAAATCCTCTTAGAATGTTTTGTGTACCTAAATTAGATCTCAATTTCAAAATATGTGTCACAATTCCAACCTCTTTGACCTTCTAACTCATCAAAACTATGGTGATCTTGGAACACTTCTCTTAATGTTTTTCAAGCACATAAACAAAATTCTAAAGAAATTAATCTAGGTGGACATCGGTGGCCACCGACCTATTCCACTGACTCAACACAATTCTCCATCTTGGTAGTTTTTTTATCTACAATTTTTCAAGTCTTAAATTTATGGGGTTGTTTTGAGGCCTTAAACGATGTTTTTTGGCCATTTGAAGGCCTAACGTGGCCTTGACTTGCCAACAATTGTACTTCTCAGTTAGATCTTTCTAACGAGCTATTGTGTGCCCCAAATAGAGATTGCATGCAAAATTTGTGCCCTATGGAAGTTGACATATCAACTAGCCACCTCATGGCCCACAATCTTTTTGGTGCTTCATCTCTTAGAGTTAGGGTTTTGGATCTTTAGGGTTTTTTGCTCTTAGGTTTTATTACTTTAGGTTAAAAATCCATTTCGACCTCTTGTAATGTTTTCTTTCACATGAGCGTAGCCACACCTCTCTCTTCATAGATAAGTTGCCACCATTCTAGCTAGTTTGTATTGCTTTGCATTTTACAGTGTTTTCCTATTTCATTCATTAATATAAATTGGGTTTCACTATATTCCAATGTTCTCTACAATATTTGTGTGTGTGTTTCCATTCACATTCTTACATTTCATTTCATTCTTTAGACAATTTAGATAAAAAAATTTCAAGTAATCCCTTACCTTTCTTAAGGTTCAATAAACCAAATTTAGTTTCAATAAACATTAACCACCATTATTATCATCATCAATAAAAAAAAATAAAAATTATATCTCAATAATACTAATACTAATATTTGCAAAATAATAATTTATGAGTAAATATTATTAAGCATTCAAATCAAGATACCAAGTGGCATTCAAATCATTTAGAAAGTGATACCACTCTATGTCAAGACTTAACTTTTAATAATGTGGCGTAAAGCATATATAACACGAAAAACAGATATATTTGTCGGCTTAATTATTTTTCTAAGCTATATTCAATCTTTTTCTTCTCTAACAACGAATTTGAAAGAGTTATTAAGATTATTGTTTACATTATTGTTATTCAGATTATTGTTTACATTATTGTTAAAAAAGCCTTTCATAATTTATTGGAAGAAATATGTTCAAAAAGCTTTTATAATTTAATAGAAGGAATATATGACATTATGTTTAATAAATATAAATAAAATACATTGTTTATGTAATAAAAAATAATATAAATATATTTTGAATTTTAATTTTTAAAATGATAAAATATAACCTATATATTTTTCTCTTTACTTATCTTTATCATTAAAGTACAATTAAAAATCCGTAATAATTATCTTGCTTTTTTTTAATCAATTGTTAATATCTAAAGGATAAGGTAAGAGTAGTTGAGACTTTAATGCCATCATGATTTAAAAAAGGAGAAAGAGGGGGTGTGGTGGGGAGAGGAAAGTATAAGAGAATTTTGTATAAAACAGTTTACTTTATTTTATATTTTAATAATTAATTTAATAGGTATTGTGGATGTAGTATAATAGATTTTTCACCATTAATTAAAATATTTAAAAATTATTAAAAAAATAAATGATATAACATTTACAAATAATATAAGTATTTAATATGAGTAAGAATATAAAATAGTTAAAATGGAATGTATTTTTAATAAAAATCAATAAATATAATAAAATAAAATTTGCTTTTTAAAATAAATATCTATATATAAATTTTCATCGGGATTTGTTTGGTTAGTAAAGAAGGTGGTGAGATTCCTCTTGTCACGATTTGATCCTCTTTGATAAATGTTAGTCTTTCATGTACCCTTACACCCATGCACAAAAAAATATTCCACATCGATTAAAAATCTAGTATTAGAAGTATTGATTAAATTATTAATTTGTAAGAAGCCTTTAAAATGTTGTAGGTCCGTGCCAAGGGGAGTAGGCTAAATTATACTTCTGCATAGCACATTACCATGTGACCTTTTAATAATCAAGGTCAATGAACCAATGGTTTAATAGTCAAAGACCACTTAGCCATTGCTAAAATAAAAAAATAAAAATGGGTTTGGTGATAAGGTGTGGATATATACTGTGAAGGTTTATTAGAAGGTTTAGATCCAGTACATGATGAAGGAGAAGGTTTAGATCTAGTACATGATGAAGGAGGGGAGACACATTTGGTGAGACCGCCTTGATGTAATGTGTAGGAGTGTATGAATCATTGGTGGAAATTATGAAGCGAGTAGCTTTGTTTTGGTGAGAACATCTATGTCTAGTGTATGATGGAGGTAAGCCATGTTCAATAAGAAGATATAAATTTAATGTACATGGAAACAAATGAATCATACATGGAATTAATGAAGGAGGCAAGATGGGTTTTGTGAGAAGTTAAAGATCTAGTGTATGATGAAGGTGGTAAGAGAAGTCTGGTGATACGATTAGGATCTAGTTTATGTGGGAGCGAATGAATCATTAGTCAAACTAATGAAAAAGGTAAAATGGGTTTGGTAAGAAGGTCTTGATCTAGTGTGTGTGGGAGCAAATGAAACACTAGTGGAATTAATGAAGGAGGTAAGATGAGTTTGGTGAGAACGTCTAGATATAGTGCATGTGAGAGATGTTGAGCCATTGGAAGTGGAACTAATGAAGGATGTAAGATGGGTTTTGTTCTAGTGATGTAAGGTTTGGATCTAGTGTGCAACGAAGGAGGTAAGACAAGTTTGGTGAGAAGTTATGGATCTAGTGCATGTGGGAGCAAATGAACCATCAGTGGAATAAATGAAGGAGGGAATATAGGTTTGGCAAGGAGGTTTGGATACAGTGCTCGCGGGAGAAAATGAACCATTGATGGAACTAATGAAGGAGGTAAGACACATTTGGCGAGAAAGTTTGGATCTAGTGTGTGGGAAATGATTAACCACTAGTAGTACTAATGAAGGAGGTAAGATGAATTTGGTGAGAAGCTTTGGATGTAATGTGCATGGAATTGAATGAACAACTGGTGGAACTAATGAAGGAGGTAAGACAAGCTTGGTGAGAAGTTTCTAATCTAGTGTGTGGGAACTGATTAACCACTGGTAGTACTAATGAAGGAGGTAAGATGAATTTGGTGAGAAGCTTTGGTTCTAATGTCCATGGAATCAAACGAACAATTGGTGGAACTAATGAAGGAGGTAAGACAAGTTTGGCAAGAAGCTTTGGATCTAATTCATATGAGAGTAATGAGCTACTAATGAAACTAATAAAGGAGATAATATGATTTTGGTGATAATTTTTGGACTAATGTGTGTGGGAGTAGATGAACCATTGGAAGAAATAATGAATGACATAAGATCAGTGAGGTGAGAAGGTCTAGATCTAGTTCATGTGGGAGTAGACGAACTAATGTTGGAATTAATGAAAGAGGTAAGGTCGGTTTGATGTGAAGGTTTGGATCTAGTGCATATGGGAACGAATGAACCTATAGTGGAACTAATGAAGTAGGTAAAATGGGTTTGGTGAGAAGGTCTGGATCTAGTGCACGTGGGAGTAGATGAATTTAGATTGGGGTCATAATAGAAATTATAATCAATATCAAGGAAGTTATGACCATTTTAAAATAACAACCTCAAAACCATAGACGCACAAGGGAGTTGCATTGAATGTAAGATTCTTTGATTTCTATTTTAAAACCTTAGATTTCCTACTTAAAATGGAATATTACATTTAACATGGATATATTAGTCCCCATCACTGAAGCATRTCTAGGTTTATGCAATTTATGTGAAATAAGTCTATCTTGTAAGTTTTTTGAATATGTTATGGAGTATGAAGAACATCATAGGAAGTAGTTACTTGAAGTTGAATAATTTTCTAAGGCACACCAACATGATTCAACTCTTGAATTAGTTCATACAAAACTACTAATTGTAGATAAATGAGTATTAAAACTATAGGAAACATGTGAAGCAATCAAAAGATTAGAAATGTTAGGACATATTGAAGACGATTATACAAGAGACATATATGGTTGGCGTGATTTAGAGGACAATTGTGAGGAATGGTATGCGGATAATTTTCATTTATGAGAAGACAACTACTTTCTACTTCTCTTTAATAAATCTACTACATATGAAGTGACCGTCATTGAGGGAATCCATGAGCAACTTATGTGATCAATTGGTTTTTATTTTGTAGTGCTCCCTCCAGATCCATAACTAACCTTTTGTAGCTATGTGAATAATGTTTTTGTGCTAGTTTCTTGGTGGAGATACATTTGAATCAATATGTGCATGGTGAGAATATTAAAAAAAAACCTCATCCATTCATCAATTTCATGTGTCATCAGTGGGGACCCAACATATGCACCTATATCTAGGACTCAAGCTTATGTAATCCTTTCTTGGGTGACTTCATTCTCAACATTGAAAGCAACACTTATACCTAGGATTTGGGCTTATGGTTGTATTTCTTGGATGACTTCATTTTTAGTGTGTAGTGCAACACATGTACATGGGACCTTGGTTTATGGATGAGCCCTTTATGGACACATTTCTTGGACTACTTCACTCTTAGCATTGAGGGCAACATGCATACATGGGACCCTAACTTATGGAGTTACATTATAGGTATATGTAACACCCTGTTTCCCCCAGTCTGTAAAAATAATTATGCTGGCCAAGAACTGTGGCAAACCCAAAGATGCGAATGTGTGATTATGAATGGACCTTAGTATACAAGATCGACAAATGTAAATTAACATTATGAATATATATATATATATATGTGTGTGTGTGTGTGTGTGTGTGTTGCAGGACTGCTGAGAGGGGATGTGATGAAAAAAAAGAGACCACGATGGCTAAAGAAAGGTGGTGGAAGGCACCTAGAATGGTGGCGCTAATTTCCACCGAAACCAATATCGTATTTGGTCTTCACTGGCCCGGAGAACCAAGAGCGGTTCGCTGGCCCCGAAATGAATTACTCGCTAGGATGGTAGGTGAAGAGGCTCCTCATGAGTTAATGAGGGATGGGGGTGAACCGCCCATCCGTGGAGGCCTTAGACCTAACCACCATGGGGAAATTCATGCCACACGCAACCTCACCGTAAAAGAAAAGGAAGGTAAAAGGTGTGGAAGGGGGGGACGCGAGGGGGGATCGTAGGAAAGAGATCGGAAGAACTCTGGAACAAAATACAGAGTGAGCGATAGCATAGAAGAAGGAGAGTAACCTTCATTCTCGATCGCTGAAAAACCGAGACAGAGAGTCTCAAGCATTGTGGTCTAGCTCGGGGGTGGCTAGTGGTAAATCCATTCGGAGTCGCTGAGCCTACAGTTGGGTGGAAATGAGCACCCCTCTCAGCAGTTGCATCACACCTGGTGTTTTCTGATAAGTGTTATATCTTGTATCTTGAATTTAAATATTCTGATGTGTATGCTCATGGTTTGTGAAATTATGAATGATTTTCGTATAAGACTGTCTGTATAGTGTTTGATCAGAAATGGTGGTTGCATGCTTATATTGGAAAGACCACATATGACTTACGTATATATTTGTATCTATGTATATTTTGAACGAATTCAGTATTCAAGTCTGTTCCATGGAAATCTATTCCCTTATTTTATCTCAAGTGATGCCCTGGATAGATCTTTCCACAGGGACACCCTCTTTAAAAGTTTACCCAAGAATATGCCAGAGGATTTTATGACATAAGTCTGAAAAACCCTGCACGAGAGAGAAGGGTATTCTTAGACTTCGATATTTTGGAGTTTCGGCACCCGGGGTATCTAGGTGTGAGTCCTCTTGTACTCGTGAGTCCCGAAACCTCAACCCACGAAGTCCCAAAATCCCGATTAGCGAAACCCCAAAATGAACTAGCATGGATGAGTTGTGATGTTTCGGCATTTCGGTACCCGGGACACCTAAGGGTAAATTCCCTTGTACTCGCCAGTCCTGAAATCCTGATTAGCGAAACCTCGAAATGGTCTAACGTGGATTTGAGTCTTGATGTTTCGGTGTTTCAACACCCGGGGTATCTAAGTGCGAGTTCCCTTGTACTTGCAAGTCTCGAAATCCCGACATGCAAAATCCCGAAATAACAGCATGTGGCTAAATCCTAATATTTCGGTGTTTCGACATCTAGAGTATCTAAGGGTGATATCTCTTGTACTCGCAAGTCCCAAAATCCCGACTTGCGATATCCCGAAAGATAGAGTGGGGAAAAGTTATCATATTTCGGTATTTTGGCACCCGGGGTACCTAAGTGTGGGCCCCATGTGTTTGCCAGTCTCGAAACCCTCGACTCGTGAAATCCCAATGGATGAATTCCCAAAATAGAGGAGCATGTTTAAAGTTTTGATGAATCGGAGTTTTCGGCTTCTGGGAAACCTAGGAGCACGACCCCTTGTTCTCACATAACGCGAAATCTCGAAAGGAGAAATGCCGAAATGGCTTAGCATGGATAATATTGGGTGTTTCGGTATTTCGGTACCTGAGATACCTATTGGCAAGTTCTCTTGCACCCGCCAATCCCGAAAGCCCGGGTTGAGAACTCCCGAAATAG
>JASDQU010587898.1:18881-29142 GCA_032191745.1 Picea mariana | reverse complement strand
GTCCATTTTTCCAAACTTTCTTGCTCAAATACAGGAGATTAGAGCATATGTTTTTCGATCCATCTTCAGCCACGAGATCAAGATCCTGTCACCTACACAAACAAAGTCCCTGGGTCACCATCCATCCCCGACCTCGGGGGAGCCTGTTTCTCACATCACACCCAAGTACACATGCTTATGTTAAAAATTATCAAATAGATGTTATATGTTATTTATCTTCAAATATTGTTCATGTCAGGTATTTGGTTATTATGTCTGTAGGTAATCGATCATCATAAATCAACACAACCCCTTCAGGTAAATGCTCGACACTGGCATGTAGTCATTCCCTCTAAATACCAATTGCATCTCCCAATCACACCTTGCGACATTTTCCTGTAGGATCCTCACATCCGGCTCTGTAGTACTATCACCTCCATTACATTTCAAGTACTGTCACCCGGTAGCACTCTCCCCCACATGAGTTGTCCCATTCATAGTCCCCCTTGGTACTTTGACACTCATGCTACTTTCAACCCCCAGGGATGGGAGTCTCGATAGTCTTACGCATGTTTGAGAATCAACCACATACTCCTTCTTCTTATTTTGTTAGATTTCCCAATGGGCTCCCTAGTTATCTCATCATGGTTTCGATTTGACTACACCCCCGTAGTATCATTAACCTTCCATTTCATCCACAATCAGTTTTTCCATCTACAAATTCCCCTCCATTCATTTACCTCATACAGAAACCCACCCATGGGGCCCCCACCCTCCACCAATTCTCCATACAACTTGCACCCTCATAGGTGAAGCCATGTTGCACTGGGGCACCCATTTTTGTATCTACATGCTTATCCTAACTTATTCTTTATTCATTCGGTAATTGTACAAGGCCTTTATTTCCAACATTTACATAGATTTTTGTTGTCGCCTTTAGTGACCTTCAATTTCTAGAAAATCAACCCCTGTCACCCTTGGTTGGGGCATTCCATTACGTTCTACGCTTGTTGACATCGTCCATAAACCTCGAGTATCCTGCATTCCATGTACCCCTGATCTCTTAGTTTGTCCACTTTGTCACCCCTCTGGAACAATTTAAACCCACGTCTAGTCGTCCCCCTGACGCTAGATCCAGTTTCACAGTTGTTGCCACTCATGCTTCCCATATATCCCCAACCAAGGGAAGTCTTGAGTCTCACAACATATTGACTTTGTCCATGTTCCTCATCAATTTGTGAACTCATCCAGTGGAATTCATGAAGCCCTTTGCTTCTTGGAGTCGTGTCTCCCTTTCTGTCGACATCAGCATAGTTTCCAGAAGGGCGAAAATATCTTGACTCTCATTACCTTTACAATGAGGAGTCTTGGATGACATAGGGAGAACTATCATTGCTCCATTATGTCGTTGACCCCTATTGGCACAGGGAAAGACCCAGGGTTCAACACTTCAACAATGCACCAACAAAACCCTAACTACTGACCCTTTTGTCAAAACTTGTGAAGCAGATGAAGTCTCACCCGAGGTAGAGGTGGGGGTGGTTGCAGGACTCAGATGTCTGCAACCTATCTAGAACATAGATATTTGATTATAGAACCTTAACAAAGCACTTAGCAATTTTCATTCATTAGTATTCAACCTGTATTTACTTTGCAGATAAAACCCTAATTACAAAACATCACAGTACTCACTCAGATCTACCACATCTAAGAACTTAGCATAAGCAAATAGATCAGATCTAACATTCATTCACATCACTAAAAAATAATCTATCATATCATATCCATATAAGCATACATTACTGGACTAATCATTAATCATATGAACAGTAAAACAACCACAATGCACAAAGCAGCCATAACACAGGATATATGTGGTTCACCCTCGGCCTGGGGCTACGTCCACCAACTCTTCTCTTATTTATTATCTTTTGTCAATCATCTACATGCACAGAGCCAAAATATCCTACTCCGCATAAGACAGGATATATGCACGCACTCTGCCATATCCTCCTTCCCCGAGTTAGTTTACAGCACCAAGCCCTACACAAGCCTCCTACATTCTCTTGCACTTGCACTTAGCTCTGCAAGTGTCCAACACAACATGCACAAAGCATTTACAATTATCATTTTCACTTAGCACAACATCACGCAGATCCCTCTTTACATCGCTTAGACATATATTTATATATTACAAAAAGGGCCTAAACATGGGTAAACCCATGGGTTGACATCCCCAAACCTGTTACATAAGACCAAAACCAAAAAACCCTAAACAAGGGGCCGAGATCTCACGATCTCCGCTACGACTTGCACTCCACCTTAGATAGCCCGTTGAAGTCCCAAAATAGGTGAAAACTGACCAAGGATCTCCAAAACTTGGTCAAGGGACAACATGCCCCCAACACTCACCTGTGACTCATCCCGAGTCACTCTGATCTGGTTAATTTCGCCTCAAAAGCCTCAATATTGGCTTGAGCTGCTTCGAACTGTTGTTGCGCCAAGGTGTCCTGCTCAACAAACTCCTGAAGAACTACCTCATTCATAGGTCCTTTCAAGTGTTGCTCAACTGTAGTGACTACTTGTTATAGTTCTGCTCCTTGTCCTTCAATCTCCTCAAACATTTCACAAGCTCCATCCTCGACTGGCTGGAGCTTCTGAGTCAATTCCATGACTTTTCTCTATATGGCATGGAGTTGTTGTTCAACAGTGCATTGTTCCTGGGATATTTTCATTCTTTCAACTGCAAACAAAATATTCAATTGTTCCTGTACTATTATTGCTTGTTGTTTCGCCTCCTGGAGTTGGGACTCCAGTGTCTTTAGTTAAGGATCCTTAGTAATTCATTCATAAGTCTATGCATTGCGATCACTGAGTTGTTTAAATTCTATGGCAAAGGTCTTGATTCTCTCAACTGTGCTCTAAGAAGTTGCTTCTATTTGATCCCGCACATCCTACAGAGTGTTTGGTACTATCTGTAGCTCTAGCTCTATTATTCTCTATTGAAGCTATTGAATGGCTTCAGCAAGCTTCCCTACTTGATGCTCCACTGGGTCTTCCTCCTTTTTCTCTAAGCCTGTCATAGATCACAGTGCTCTGCTAACTGCTTCTTTTACTCCAACCTGCTCAGCGAGAAGTTGTTTGTTCTCTTGTTGGATCTGTTCATTATCCTCTTTGAATTTCATTTGGAGGGCAGCCTTCTCCTGCTTCATAACCCTGTGTTGATCTATCATCGGTCCTCTTGTTCTTTCTTTAGGGCCACTGTGGCATGTTCTTTCTCTTCCTGGGCATGATCAAGGTGAGCTTCGAGGCCATAACTGCTTTCTCATCCATTCGGGAGCACCGTTCTAACAGTCATAGTGCCTCCAACGGTTATATCTCTTCACCATGGAGAAGTGCCTATGTGACCTACTCTCATATTTTGGCGAAGTTCAAATTCTGGAGACCTTCCTTCTGCGAAGTTTTCTCTAGAAATTCCTATAATTTCTCTAACTTTACTTTCTTTTTGTTGAGCTTTCTAGCCTTCTTCCTTGTGATCTGTGTCTCAGTATTCCCTTTTCCATTCTGATTCTTATCTTCTCTTGGCATAATAACTACGCATTGTTGATGGTATTTACTAGGGTTTTGTTGGCAGCCAAATCACATTTTTCCATTGTCCTATAAGCTGCCTACACCAATGTTTCGCAAACATCGATTTTTCACAGCAATTTTCAAATGAACGACGCTTTTATTCTTTTCACCATTTTACACACTTATTTTCGTTTTGTTTTCATGACTGTAAGCATGAAAACATTAGTCTTTCAAAGCCGCATTAGAATCACTATTTGAACTATCGTTATCTTTCTTGTCAATATGCCTATTGCGTTTACATTTCATTTATCGCTATGCAGTTTGCAAAAACCCTTTCGATCTGTACTCATTGGACATTCTTGGATTAATTGTGTGACTTTGTCTCGCTAAGTTTGTGATGCATTGGCATTTGGATTTATGTGTTTTGATCTACTTGATCATTGGTTTCATGAAAATATATCGATGTTATGATTAAACCCTTGATATATTTCATTTGGTATGACACCTCATTTCAAACGCATTCACATATTGGTTAAACTATTGATATGAGTTGATTCATTGGCATATGGTTAAACATTTGGTTTTGGTTTCAAATTGAATTATGATGGTTTAAAACTATGGCACAATGTTGATTGCGTGCGTTGGTTTATACACTTACCATTGGATTCATTGGTTGGCCAAGTGACATGATTGTTGAACTATGTTATAATGGGTAGAACAGCTATGAGTCGGCGGTTGTACTTTGGCAATAACTATTATGCATGGTAGAGATAAACTCCAACACCTTCGCACGATGGCATTTATGCCTATCCCTTATTCGTCGTTTACCTCTGTTAGCTCAGATAGCCCTGCGTGCATTTTTCTCCTGTGTGTGCTATGACCCAAACCCTGGACTTACCGTGTGCTCGACTCCATGGCACCAGTCGTGCGAATCGAGCCAAACAGCAACCAAGCCTTGTTGTTATTTGACAATGCCTGGAAATATTTGGAAGATAACGGGTGGCTCACCTTTGTACAAAGATTTGAGAGTTTTAACATATTTGTGGCGCAGCAGTTCGCTCTGACTTTCAATGGTTGTAGATCCAAGGTGGGTGACATCTAGTTGGAAATCGATGAGGGATTTATCAGTTCTGCTACAGGGTTACCTGCCATAGGCCAGCGTTGGTTCAAAAATTCGAAAGTGGAAGAGGTTCCATGGCCGTTGTTGTTTCTCCCGTGCAAAGTCACCTCTTGTGACAGAGGTATGCCCATATCTATGCTTAAACCACGATGGCACGACCTTTTGATGGTAGTCAAGCAGTTTGTGACCTGTGAAGGTCGATACAGACTCATTTTTATCTACCACCTGCTGTTGCTAATGAATTTTATAAGGTATCCGTTGAATATTCCTTTCTACTTTCAGCGCAGCTTATATAAAATGTCGAAAAGGTTTAAAAAGGAGAAGGTTGACAATAGCCTGTTCCACCATGGGCTTATTAAACTTATCATTGTTTATCACTTGAGTTTACATGGTGATAGCTGGAGATCTTTCGTCGCTCGGAATGGTTTCGATGACACAGACCCTATACAGGTTGACAAGCCTGTGGTAAATGAAGCCAAGGCCGGGCCACCCGTGCCCTTCCATATCCTATTGCCCTCTCCTAAGCCTTTGGTCGACCCTGCTAGTGACTTACTAGACGTTGGAACTGATTCTACAAAGAAACCTATGAGCAAAAGGGCTAAGGCAAACCCTACTACTAATGCCAAGTGTAAAAAGAACGCTCGACTTATTTCGAGAATAGCTAGGAACAAACCTAAACCCTTTGCTGAGTCAAAGCCTATAATCCTTAGTGAGGATTCGGATTCTGACGTAGAACGTTTCCTAGTCAGTGAATACCCTTACTCACAGGGTTTATGCCCCGAACCACCTTATGATTTCGTGACGAATATTCCCCCCTGCCTAAGGAACGATCCCGGCTACCCTGGTATCAAACTGCCTAATGAAACCCTCAGCAATTTTCCCAAACCCTCGCCTGCTCTTTCAAAACCCACACAGTCATCATGTGACCAATGTGAGTTATGGTTGGAACGATACTACATTGACGTTCCCCTACTTCAATCGAAAATTCAATCGCTGGAAAGTTGAGTTGCGTTGACCAGCCAAAGAGACCAACTCCAAGCAACTGATAAAAAACAAAAGACAACTGGCTCCATCCTTTTCAAGAATGTTGAATCGGCCACAGCTGTTATCAACTCCAAATTGTCGTGACCAAGCTTTCTGCTCGCCATACAGGTATGGATTTTGATATCGTTTTAGCTTTGTGAGTGACCGTGATTAATATAGTGAATGGAATCTGGTCTTCGAATAGCTATGTTTATATTTCAAAATGGCTCTGTCATGATGTGTTCATCCTGTATATTTTTCGCTTTGCTAAAAATAAATGAAATTTCGTTTTAGATACATGAGCTAATCTTTCCCAGTATAGCCATTGATATATTTTTTTCATTGGATTCGAATGGTCTCCGTTTGGATTTGATTTGTTCATTTGACTGATTGAGTTAACGAAACTGATGGTTTGCTTTCAATTGGATTCGTTTTGTATCTATTCCGAAATGGAAGTTTTTCATGCTAGATTTAGAATACGATCATGTTTGGATTTGATTTCGTTATGGTTCATATGCTGCGATTGGAAAGTGATTTTAATGATTTTGATTGTTACGATCTTGTGATATGTCATGTGATCTTCTCAGAACATGAATACAACTCTGTTCGGTTTCAATTTGGAAAGAACTACTCTGTTTCGTATGAAAAGAATGCTCTCAGTTAAGCATGTGCAAATGCCCTCGAATCGCAGAATGGTTTTGATTCGCAATGACTATGTTAAAACCTTTTCTGTTCCATTCGCTCTTATTCTGATTGGATTATCCCATATCTTGAGTTGGCAAGATTGTTTTATGAGTTGGATTCGTATTTTAATTGCTGCTCTATTTTATTTGTAAAACAAATTGATCAACGTTCATTATTTTTGTCAAATCTGATTATAATTCATTACCAAATGAACGATGTTGACAAAAGTCAATCGATATTGTTTGCCCAAATTGCAATAACAAATTATGAATTATGTTACCAATTAATTGATCCTGTTATGATTTTATTTGAATTGATTTTCGCACCAGTTTGAGTTGATCTACTCGTGGCATGAATCGTTTGCTATGACAATACAATTATAACGATTTGATAACGATTTTGTTTGGATTCGATCGTATCTCTTGTTGGTAAGGAAACATAACAATTGCCTACGATTTGTTTTGATTATGTCAGTTTCAAATTGATATCAAACGATTTCACAACTTTTGGATTATGGTTCTGTTCGTTCGATTTTGTGGTGACAAAAGAAACAGAGTACGCTATCTTTGTAGTCATTTAATTGATTTGGATCCTGTTTGATTTCAAATGGTATAACAACTTCAAATTGAATGATTCATTTTCAAATAGCTATTGGATGTTAATTGAATTTGATTTTTTTTTTAAAGATTTTTAATTGATTTTTTATGCTGATTCTGTGTCTTATTTAGACCAGCTATAGAATCGCAAGATTCTGTAGCTAGTCTATAGGATTAGATTTTTATCATTTTGTTAATAAAGAATCCTTCTAACTTGTTCATTTTTGGCCCTTTTCAGGTAAATTCGAATTGAATGGGACATGTTGGACAGGTTAGGGAATATTTGTGTGTTTTAGTTTTATTTTAGTTTAGTTAAAATTGGGATATCTTCCCAGATTTTATGTAAACAGTTTTGATAACTTCCACAGGGAGGTTTTACCCTGTGGAAAAACTTATAAATACTTATTATTTTTGTAATAAGGATCATCCTCACTTGTGGGAGAACCAGGCTATGGATTCCTAATACAAACTGAGACGAAAGTTGATGTTCTGCTACAACTTTCGCTTTCATAATATCAATTTTTTATTTCAAGTTTATGCATGTCATTAGCAATTGATTATAGACTACTTTTGCTATCATAGTCTTTTGCAGAATGATGTGATTTAATTAATATAATCCATGTCTGATTTCTTTTAACATTTAAAAACACAGCAATTACTTTATTCAGTTAATGAATGACAGATTTCTCTTCTTCATCAATTGAATTATTTTGTATAAGTCTTTGCAAATGGGTTTATCTAACTGTGGAGATTTATAAATCATATGATTGTTGTGATTTTTATGTCTTTTTTGTCCTATAAACACACTTGAAGAGCACTGCAGCTATCGTTTACGAGAAGCTCCTGGATAATTTGGTGTGGGTTTCCTCCCTCCGATTAGCTAAAACAATAATCATACACAGGGCAAACCTGGAGCATTTCTCCAGGTCAGTTTGTAATTTATTTTCATTAATTTGTTAGTATACTATTAGTATTTTAGTTAGATATATTTGTAGTTTAAGATTAGTGATTTAGTTTAGTTAGTTTTACGTTTTATTTCTGTTCATTAAATTATAAAATCAACAAAAATATCTTTCCATGTCTTAGGGCAGAATATAAACGAGTTTTTCAGGTTTTATTTAAATCTGTAAATTGTACATATTATACATTTTGTGAATAAGTTATATTTCAGTTAGTAGATATATAGTTAATTAATTAGAGTTAGTATAGTAGTAGTTAGTAGTTTGTATTTATAGAATAGTTAGATTAGTTTAGTTTGTTTTAATAATTAGTTTTAGTTTAGTTTGTTTAATAGTTAGTTTTAGTTAGATTAGTTCATTGGTTTGTTTTATTTGTTTTTAGTTAGATTAGTTATTGTAGATTAGTTTTCTTTTTTGTTTTCTTAGGACCTTAGATCGGCTAACGGAGCCGCTAAACCCGTTAGGGTGGTTCATCCCAAACGGTTTGGGTTATTAGACAACCCCGGACCGGTTCCACTCTTCCAGTTGACGGACAGTCGATTTCACCCGTCAACAAATGGCGCTAGAAGGAGGGCATGAACTTAATTAATGGCACAAGGCGGTCGCAAGACTCCTCCCCCCCCTAATCAATCACCTATAGTGACTAGAATCCATTCAAACGATAATATCCCCCCTCAAACAGCAACTACTTCAACTGATGATCCACAGATCACAGTTGAGTTAGCAACCCCTAATCCTACAGGTGGTGACATACAAGAGATTTTCCATCAATCTCTTATAAAAACACATAGTGCCTTAGCTCTTCTGAGGCAACCAAACCATCCGTGGGGTCAACCTTTGAACTTCTCTGATATCAGAGAGAAATTAGGAGGCACTAACCTCACTGTGAATCCTACAGATCCAAGCTTAAATCCTGCTATAGGAGGATCTGGGATACCTCCTTCACCACCTCCATCATCTCCTTCCTCTTCTGGAGGAGATTCCTCTGACGAAGGTAATTCCCCTTCTCAGCCTTCCACACCCACTACACCAATGGCAAATCAGAACAACCCTGCTAGACCTTGGCTTGACCAGGATGCCGTAGCTGTACCTGGAGCTCAGCACCCTCTACCTAAACATCCAGAGAAATGGCTTCCCAAGTTTGACCTCGACTCAAAACAGATCGTTGAAGATCACATCAAAAGTTTTATGTTAGCCATTAGACTCCGCAATGTCAAACATGAAGACGTCGTCTGTAGGTTGTTCCCTTATACTTTTGAGGGCAATGCATCTACATGGTACTTTTCCCAACAAATCCATACTATCGTGTCTTGGGAAAAGTTTGAGTCATGCTTTTTGGAAAAATTTGGAGATGGTAAACCTCTGGAAGTCCTAGTCATGGATCTTTCTAGCTTAAGAATGAACGCAAAAGAAAAAGTTAAAGACTTTAATCAAAGATTATTAACACTTAAAAACTGAATCCTTGCAGATTCTATGCCTGCTGAGAGTCTTATAATAGCATACTAGACTAAATCTTTGCATCAAAGCATAGCTATTTGGGTTAAATGATCTAAGAAAGCCATGTTGTTAGAGGCCTTCGAGGAAGCCATCCAGATTGAAAAAGACATACTTAGTCTTAAAGACTCTTCTAGCAATGAAACTGAGACTAGTTCTTCTTCCAAAAAGAAGATCAAGATCCTTCCCAGACCTACTCAAAATAAAACACAACCTGAAAACTCTGATTTAGAAAACTTAACTAAAGTTGTTCAAAAACTGTCAAATCAAGTTATAGACTTAAAAAGGTTGACTGAAGAAGCTTCCTCGAGTAAAGGGCCCTACAAACCTCCTTTCCGGAAGCCTTTTCCTACCAACCGACCTAACCCAACCACCGAAGGCCTTAATCTAGAAAGTTTGCAATGCGCCCTTCAAACAATCCTAGAAGCCCAAGATAACTTGATGCCCCCTGAGATCCCTTAGGAGGTAGTTGAACAAGAAACAGTTCAAGAAGAAGAGTCTTCTTTGAATATTTTTGGACACTTCTCGGATAGCATCTTTCAAGCTAACTTCGAGACAGTTCATCCTTATAATACCAAGAGTAAGACAACAAACAAACCTTCTACCGAAAACACTACAACTTTGCCTCCAAAGCAATCTAAATTAGCTGAGACTAAATAGAGTAATGTGAACCCCAACTTAGATTATGATGTTGTTGAAGATCTTAAAAAGTTAAGGGCTAACATTTCTATTTATGAGTTATTGAAGTTTCCATTTCTACTTCAAAAAATGTTGCAAAATATTTTAGAGAACGACAAAAATGGTAATTCTAATGGTAACAAGGTTGTGCAAAACAA
>JASDQU010587897.1:53608-78427 GCA_032191745.1 Picea mariana | reverse complement strand
TAATAATGAAAGGACATGTTTCAAAGGACATGACTATTGTTTAAGGGCACCCTTGCATGGGTATATAAACAATCCCTTATTCTCAATTGTATATCCTCTTATCTATTCATATTTTATACATTATTCCTACATGGATTATTATGTTATATTCCAAGTATTTTGGATAATTCTTGTGTGAGTGAAATTCGTCTGTCTCAGTGTCCTTCTTCAACTTCCCATTACCCTTCTTGTGTTGTGGCTTAGAATGGTTGTCATGAGAGTGGCCATATTTTCTCTATTCCTTGTTTTGTGGGTTGGGTCCTCCTTTTCCCTTCTTCGGCTATGAGGAGTTTGAAGATCCAAACTCTCTCCTCTTCTGCTTAAATTTCTGCTCAATCTAGACAACATTTCTATAATCCATACCCAATGATATGATGTCCAAAAAATCCATTTATGTTTGAATGTATCTATGTATACAACTATGATATTTGAGTACCAGATGCCGTTTGTAGTATTTTGTACCCAATTTGGTGCACAAAGTATGGAAAGTATTGGTGAAATATGGTATGGTCTGGTCCCTTTCCTGATGCAGGGTGGTCCATCTTGTGTATTGGTCCTCATAGCTTCCAACATGGTAGTATTTTTCTTTAATGGAATCCTTGAAGGAATCCCATGTGAGGGAGACAACAAATATTGTAGATTCCTCTATGGACCTTTGCTCAGAGTAAGTATCACTCCAGTCCTTAACATTTAGGATGACCTTGAGGAGTGCAAAAATAATATTTTCCCTATCGAAAAAATTGTGGATTGAAAAATACCCTTCGAGTTGATTCAACCATTTATCTACAACATTTCCATCTATGAGTACTTCAAATAATGGAATATCAAAATTTTCATGTACCTTTAAAGGGGTTGCACGGTTGCTTGATGAAGATGTGTCTCCTATGGGTAGTCGTCAAAGGATCTATGCAAAGTTTTCCATCATTTCCTTCCTTTGTCACGCAAGGGATTCCTCAAGAAATAATTTAATAGGATATCATGATCCATAATGTTTCTTCTCATCCCCAATGAGTTGTGGCCAGGCTCTATGTAACCAATATTTCAAAGGCTCAACTAGTTCGAGTCCCAACATCTTGTACCTAGATCTTATTAGGGACATGAACGAAGAAAAATAAATGAAGAGAAAGTCGCTCTGATACCACTGATAAAGATTTATGAGAGGAGAAAAATAAATAACAAAACGAATATAATAACACATAGATACAAATAAAAAAAATAGATACCCAGTGAACAATAAATTCTATTGAATAAATAAAATAGGTTGAAACTGTAAAATTGCAGACTGAAAAAATACTTGCTCGAATGGTGGTAGCTATCTCTGATAAGAGATGAGGTTTCTATGCACATCCATCTGAGAAGAATGATTACAATGAGGTTCAAGAGGAATTTTTAACATTACTCAGGAATTCTGAAACCCTATCCATCCAAAAACCTAACCCTAGGAGATGAAACTCCAAAAGTTATGTGGGCCCCAATGGGTAAGTTAGTACCTCAACTTCCCGAGGTCATAAATTTTTGATACGAACTCTATTTTAGGCGCATGATAGCCCGTTGGAAAGGTGTTTTTGAGACCTACACAATATGCCATCAGACTATAACTTTTTCTACAATTTGACTATGGAAAGACAAAAGAACATTGTCTAGGGCCCCAAAATGGCCCTGGAAGTACAAAAAGATGTAATAACATGAAAACTTACAAAATAATCCAGTTGGATTAGATGGGTGGCAACCAATATTCACCTACAAGTTCTGTAGGGATTCATACATCCCCATAAGTGCAGAACCCAAAATTACAAATAATTACAGAAGAATGTGCTGAACTAAAAAATTTCAAGAGGAGCCAATTGGAATAGGTGGGTGGCCACCAATATCCACCTAGATCACCTTTTGAAATAACCGTGTAGGTTTGTGGTAGGAATATTTCTAACACTATAATAGATGAATGTTCTTCTATTAGCATATTATCCATGAATTCTTGGCAATCGTTTAGTTCATCGCATCTTACGTCCATGACTTAAAATCTGTTGACCTTTGACAAAAGAGTTATTCAACCTTTTAGGATCTTTCCTCAGTTTCTGATTATTTTGGGAGGAAAGATGGTCTACATCGATGTGATGGTAGATCACAACCCCATGGAGTTTAACCTGATCCTCAGGCAATACTATGTCTATTTTATGAGATCTCTTGTGTCCACTCTATTTCGAGTTATATGTTTCCCTCACAACATAAACATAGTAACGATCAACCAACTTTCATTCATTGACCCTCATCTTATTATCAACTATATGCCTTACCTGAATGATCCATACATGTTAGCAATGACCACCCTATCATAGGTCAATTATGTAATGACATGTCCCATGCGTTCAACTTCTAATGAGAGGGAATCTCTCCCTTCTCCTGACTTAGATATGGTAGTTGACATGGTCATCTCTTCGATAAGCATTTTAGAGCCAGATATCCCTACCCTTATCGAGTTCATCGACGTCTATTCCTTCTGGAATGTTTTTATGGAATCTAGTGAAGATATCCTAAAATCCATGGCTAACATTTTTCCCTTGGCTTGTATTCCTTCCAGATCATTGTCCTCTTGGAATCCATGGTCAATGGAAGGTTATGAGCATAATTTTTCTTCTCTATGGAAAACTTGTTAAAAATGAAACAAAAGATACGAGCATAGTTTTTTTTCTCTGTGGAAATCTCATTAAAAAAATAAACAAAATATATGATCATAGTTTCTCTTCTTTGTATAAAGATCGTTAAAATGTGAAACATAATCTACAAGCATAGTTTCTCCTCTTTGTGGAAATCTCGTTAAGAAATGAAACAGAAATATGGGGATTGAACCTAGAGCTACGAGCATAGTTCCTTTCCCATATCAAGATCGTTAAAAAATGAAACAATCACATCTTCCTTTGAGTTAAGTATTTTTTTCTATCTCATAGATGATGAGTCGAGTTTTTCATTATATCTAGTAGAATAACCTTCATTTCATCTCCCCGTATCCTTTTTCTCCATATAGTATCAAAACTAGTGACAACCTCAAAGTCGGAAAATGAAATGAAGCTTGGGAGGGAATGTCTCCATCCTTTTATTATCATTCTAGAGTTAAACCGTTAGCTTCTCAAGTTGGGGGAAGAGTACCAGCCACCCATGGGTATCCCTCAAAACCTTTGGAAATTATGTTTGGAAATTACAAGCATACTTTAATTTTGTTTCAAGTTTGTGTAAAAATTAAACCAATTATGAGCTTAGTGTTTGTTGTTTCTCATTCTTGTAAATACATGAGAATGTGACTAAGCATAATTTTATCACTTTTTCGAACTTGTAAAGGTTATATGAAAAAGGAACCCCCTAGATTTTCCTTTAAGCTCTTTTCAGACAATGTAAACATGAAAAGATTGTTGAGCAATATTTTTGTCTTTCATGCTCGTTAAAGTGAATTAGAAATCATGTCATTTGAGAGGTAGTTTATCTCTTTTTTGGTTTGATCACACTACTTTACAAAACATGAACACCCTGACCATCTGGTTAGGAGAGTTTTCCTAAGTATTATTTTATACTTTTTTTGGCTTGGGAGACTAAACTTACGAAAAATTCCATCTGGGATTTTCCTTTAGGTCGTATTCAAACTCTCTAAAGATGAAAAACCAATGAGTTTACTTTCTTTGGAATCATAAAACATACATTGAAATGCCTATGTAAGACCAAACCACTCCTTGCTATGGTTCATTAAAAATAATTCGAAGGACTTTTAAAAAGGATGTGTTTATACCGAGCACTTGGTATCCTCCTTGAGCTCATTAAAAAATAAAGAGGAACTCATCTATCTAGATGGGGGGAAAAGTTGGGAAGTGGGTCAATATTGAAATTTTTTATGGAATATCTTTGTTTTCTCCCTTGAACATGGCACCTGTCTACATTATGTCATATATCTAGGTAATCCATTGGTCTCTAAGTCATACCAATTTCCATAATTCATTATACTCCTTCGACCCATTCGAAGAGTGTCATCATAATTTTTCATTCCAGTCAAAAAGTCCTTGTGGTCACAATATGTTTTGGCCTGCGATCATCACATTATGTTTGGATCCTTGCCTCATTGATTCAATGCTTCCAAGTCAATTGTTGTCTTGCACAATGTTCAAGGGAAGTATCATTATTTCAATCATTTTACAGTATTCATACCTGTGTCATTATGTTCACTTCTAATCTTTCATCTTAAATCACTATCCTGTGTCAGTTTCATGTCGATAATGGGGGATCCATCAATACCCTCCTTCAATGATTATTTTCCTTTCGACTTCATAAAATCATCTAGGAATTATACTTAGAAACCAATTAGTACCTTGGAACCTGCATGCCTCAATGGTAGTTCTCCTCACTTTCGACGGTAGTTTATCATTGGCTTCTAATCGAATGATTCCATAAGTGCTTGACTTGAACTCATAAATTTTCACCCACTGGATTGTACTAGGGTACCTTGGGAGTCATTGACATAAAAGGTGATTTCTCTCGCACTTGTTAATGATTAACATCAATGAATGGTAATCAAGTGGTTTCTACCATGTTCGACATCAACACATGTACTCACATGGTTAGAATCGTATTGGTTTGGGATCGAGATGAACACCCTGGGGACATATTTGACATCTACCAAATGTTATTTGACTAACCTAGATTGCAATGTAGTTTGAAACTTACTGATATACATTGTTACATATATCCACTTTGTATTGGTCTGTGGGTATCTTGATTTTTCATATTGTAGATCCATTGTGTAAACTCTCGTGGTTACAACTTGATCGAGTCATATGGATCAATATTGTATGTTTGGTGGCTATATCCTTGTCAATATTCTCATCGATCGACAGTGTATTGGTGATCGGACATGCTTTGAGTCGCTTTTTTTCTGAGCATAGGTATTCCTGCCTTGGGGATCAAACATATATTAATATTGCTTGATGATTGTTTGCAGATTCTACCAGGTTCTCCCACTCCAACACCCTTGCATCAAAGAATTTCTAAAGTGTTTCAATCATCAATTTCTATTCTGACATCACACTTTAGGGGGAATTATTTACACATCAAAATGCCACACTTAAGTATCTCACCCTAAGTATCGCAAGTGTCATATGCACCTTGGTAAGTGTCGCAAGTGTCGTCATGTTCCCTATGCACCTTAATAAGTGTTTCATGCACATTTCTACATGTTTCTATGTGTTTTAAAACTTTGAAACCATCAAAGAACATTTTCCATGATCCCTAAGTCATATTGGGGGAAGAAACCCATCATTTCAAGGAAAGAAACACACTTTTTACTTGAAAAGTCTACCATTGTTTGGGAATTTTTTAAGGGTAGCACCCCCTAGCCATGCTGGGGGATGCTATCGCATAGGATAGTGCCCCATTACCTTATTTAGGGAGCATTGATATAGGATCAACGATTTGTCTCTAACTATAGGGGAGCACTACTTTTGGTTAGAGGAAAATTTGGAGAATCCCGCCTCTTTCTAAGGGCCAACTCTTGGAGATGAGGTTAGGTTGTATCGAATGCTATCGTATGGTACTATCCTAGGATCAGATCCTAACCCAAACAGGTCATATCCTTAACTAATCCCCAAAACGCAATCATGGTTTTTGTGCCTCTCAAGCCTATATATTGAGGGATTTCAAGGGTGAAAAGGGGAGAAGCTTTCAGGTATAAAACCTTTGATTTTGGAGGACAAAGACAAAGATATAAAACTTATGATCTTTGGATTAATGCAAGGTTCTAGATTAGGAGAGATTGGAGGTGTTTCATCTGACACCATTCATCATCTGCAAGTTTTCTTGGTTCTCATTTAATATACTTGGCCTATTTCCTTCAATTATGTATTCATATGTTATTGTCTATCGATTGGTTCAATCCACATAGATAGATTTGTTTTTTCTAATACATTAGAGTAGGAGATAGTAATTTGTTTATTGTTGTTCATTTCAAGTATGAATTTTCATCAAGAGTGAAGATCAAGCTCATGGATTGGAGGGGCTTGGATAAACATCGTAAACAAGGTGCATCATACTTCCCCTCCTTCTCTCTTTTTCGATGGATAAAATGAATTTATAGGAATGATAGTGTCTAAACATAATTTTTTTTCTGAGCATAAGGGCCTGTAATTCAAGGGAAAGTTCTCCTGTTTGCAGGGGAATATTTCTGTAACACTAGAGAATTTCTGAAATTTCCTTATATAACTTTTGGAGTGTTGCTTGGGTCTTCTACACCATGCTCATGGATTCATCCCTTTCCTTGAATGATTTCCTGGCATTCTCCTCATGTTCCTTATGCTTTTTCATACTAAGCCTCATAGTTTCTTCCTTCTCCTTCTTGAAGGCCTCTTCCCAGCTAATAGAAACCTATGTCCAAATGATAGCACTGGGGGTCGTGTTTCCCATAGCAAACACATCACTTCTATCAAGCGAAATAATTTTGTTAAACCTCCAATTTTTGTAATTGTCTTCTCTAATCATAATCAATTGAGGTTTTTTTAGCTCGATACCATCCTACTCTTTGCCTATGCCCCTTGGTAAATCCTTTAGGCTTAGTTTGGGTGCCATATATGAAGCTAATATCCAAGAAAATTCTCTTTTAGTGGGATCATGATATATTTCCTTCTCATTTATTGTCATGAAGCATTCGTAACAACAGAACCTATTATTGACTCCATCCAAATCTACATGCAAATTTACATTGGAAGTGATGTGAGCTGCTATGTCTGGTACGCTCTCGGTGCATGAGTATTTTCCCTAGCCAGATCTGGAAATGGTTGTTCATCGATAATTTCAAGATCTAGTAACTTGAGGCCAACAATCTTGCCAAGAATATATCCTTCCCTACTCATCCTAGGGGGGACCAATGGTACTGCTAGTTGATTTTCCGCCATTCATCTTGGGTGATAGATTCCTTAACTGGAAGTGTGTGTGTTCTCTAATAGTTGTAGCTCAACTTTGTTCTCCAGTTCACTCTTATTTTATCTCATTGGTATGTAATAATGATTTACACTTAACGATATTATTATATTTTTTTCTTTCGTGCTGACCATACCTATCCCATCCCACCTTAACTAAATTTTCCAAACCACCACCAAGGTTGATGAGTTGTTTCATAATTTCATCTTGATTACAAAATCTGTCATGTGATTTTTCCCTCCTACCATCGATCTCTCGTGATTTACTAAAGATTTTACAATTTAAAACTTATATGATTCTTTTATGACCTATCACTCCCACTCATAATCATCATTTATGTGCTTTAATTATTTTAACGGTATTTTCATTTCCAAAATACACACTGGTAACTATTGGAAGATTGGTTGTTGTCATTGATGTCAACCCTAGTCATGGGTTTTGGACCGGAAGATTGATGAAGGTATTTGGACATGAAGGAAAATGCACAAGCAGATAAAACACCCATGGATGGATAGTATACATTATGTAGTTTTTAGTGGTATGTGGCACGTCATGTGGATCCTCATGGTTGAGGAGAAATGAATTTTTCAAGATGACAAAGTGAATTGAGAAAGGAAGTACATGTAGGCCCTGAAGATAATTAAAGAAAAGAATTACAAACTAAGAAAGTGTCAGGTCGACCCTAATGTTAAAAGAGAATGACATAAATGGCATAAGTAAATATCATTATACATTCATTTTATACACAAGTCTAATTTCAGAGGAAATCAAAAGTAAAGAAGGCCAGATTTCAAGGGAGGATGAAGTCTTTTGGNGTATGTTATTTTCAGGTCATCTTACCATTTTTGCTATAACTTTTTTTCTAGAATGATTCATATGGTGAAATTTGTATGGTATTGAGAATCCATATCAAGGTACCTGTGGTAAAAATTTAATCTCTTGATTTGCTATAATTATGGAGATACACTCTGTGGAAGATAGGATTTGTGACCAGTCTTGAAGCTAGTCAATAAACAGGTGTTCCGGGTAAAACAACCATAACATATTCATAGAGAATCCAAATGATGTGGGACAAATTTAATTGGAAATAGTGCGGAATGTAGTTTCTTGTGTGCAAGTTTTGGAATCTGATGTTAAATATTGAGCGTGGGGCACTCTGTACAAGTTCAATCTCTTGAATAAACCAGAATTGAACAAGTTCTACCATTCTCTCTATAACTTATTTTTGTGGAGGATTCAAGGAGTGAAACTTGGGGGAGTTTCAGAGAATACATTCAGTAATATTATCTACAGCATTAGAGTACTCCAAGAATTGAAGAATTGTAGAAATTGAAGAAGTCTCAGGAAGCATTATCAGGTTCTATGTGATGATTGGTTGATGGTGATGATTTAATGTAAAGTTTTATTATCTCTCATATATTCTTGGGTGGAAGGAAGGGGAGAATATGGAGAGTTCAAATATCTCTTGATATTGGAGGATTGTATCTTCCTCTTGGAGGTTTATCCCTCCCTTTACATTTGGAAGTTGTAGCTACCTTTGGAAGTCATTACTTCCCTTGAACAATAACTATTAATTATTTCTCATATATTGGGCATGGTGTATTGTGGTGCATTGGTGTAACTCTTATAGTATTGTTCATTTCTCATTGGATATAACTGAATGGTTTAGGTATAAGTTGAAAAATGTTTTAAATTGTACTTGATACTGATTCACCCCCCTCTCAGTATCAACAATTGGTATCATAGGGGATTACCTTCAGTACAATTTAACCTCTGGAAGGAAGATCCTAAGAAGAAATGGAAGACAAAATTCCAAATGGGATTCCACCATTTGATGGAAGAAATATTGAATACTGGAGTAATAGAATGGAAAATTATTTGAAAGCTCTTGGGGTAGATGTTTGGTTCTCAGTTTCTTCAGGATACAATGCTTTGAAGAAACCAAAGACTGCAGCTCAGAAGGAAGCAAAAAGGAACAAAAAATTGGAAATAGATATCATCCTGGATGGATTGATAGATTCAGTGAAATCCAAGGTGGGATCATTTCCATCATCAAAAGAGATTTGAGACAAGCTACAAGACCTTTATGTAAGGGAAGAAGAAGAAGCAAAAGAAGAAGAATTTGAAGCAAATTACAACATCTCAGATTTCAAAGAAAAAAATAGAGGTCAATTCTTTTGCTTTAATTGTGAAGCAGTAGGTCATGTTGAATTTGAATGTCCTCATACAAGGATTGAAAGAAATGACAATGAAGAAGAAAATTCCAATGAAGAAGAAGAAAATCATGAAGAAACAATTATTCAACAAGAAGATGAGAATCTTAAAAAATTGAAGCATGTTGAGATTGAAAATAGCAAGCTCAAAGACACACAACGAGAACTAAGAAGTGAATTGGGTAGTTGTGAAAAGACAGATGAGTACTCCAAGAATTGAAGAATTGCAAAAATTGAAGAAGTCTCAGAAAGAATTATCGGGCTCTATGTGATGATTGGTTGATGGTGATGATTTAATGTAAATTTTTATTATCTCTCATATATTATTGGGTGGAAGGAAGGGGCAAGGATGGAGACTTCAACTCTCTCTTGATATTGGAGGATTGTATCTTCCTCTTGCAGGTTTATCCCTCCCTTTACATTTGGAATCTATAGCTACCTTTGGAAGTCATTACTTCCCTTGAACAATAACTATTAATTATTTCTCATATATTGTGCATGGTGTATTGTGGTGAATTGGTGTAACTCTTATACTATTGTTCATTTCTCATTGGATATAATTGAATGGTTTAAGTATAAGTTGAAAAAGATTTTAAATTGTACTTGATACTAATTCACCCCCCTCTCAATATCAACAATAACTTTATTGTTGTTTTTTCTGTACACATCAAAGTCTATCTCATCTGTGTCTTGCGTCCTAGCTTAGTGCAATGTTATGTTGATGTGTAATGACCATTTGTTCTGTGCACGTTCTTATGCCTTGGTACCTAAGTGCTCTTTTAATTTTACCTATATCTACATTTTATTTGTTTTTCCTTCTTTTTCTTTCCTACTATGATACATCTACTATAATACTTGTATTCTGGCACAACCTAAATTATTGCACATCCTATCGGTTATGTCTATAGAGTTTCATATGACTTCGACTCACCATTCCTTCCAATACTTCTCCATTCAAGGGTTCCAATCATGCAAAACCTCTCTCTGTTAGTTTGACTCACATAAGGTACTAACCAGTTCATTCTAAACTTTCTTGGATGTTACATGTACTTGTTTTCATAGAGTTGTACCATATCTCCAACTTGAAACTTCTTATGTTTAATGTGTCAATCATACCAAGCCTTCACTCTAGATTTCTGAACCTACTGATGAAGTCATGCGATAAACCAATCCTCCTCAAGTTTTACTAACTATAACAACCTCCCCTATATTATGCCAGTTCTTGATATCTCTGTGATTGTTGCAATGCATAGGCTAGGAAGAATAAAATTCATTGGAATTATTGCTTCTTACCCATATACCAACCTAAAAGGTGTCTTTGCTGTCAACTTTTTACTTGTAGTCCTATAGGCCCATAATACTACAAGAACTATTAAGTCCCAATCATCTCTCCCTATATTGAAAATCTTTGTCAAGGAATTCTCTAAGATCCTATTAAAAGCTTCCATCGTTTCATTGGCCTCAGGGTGATATGGGGTACTCTTTTTGTGTGAATCTAGAACTCCTCGGTCAATGTTGCAATTGTTTTGTTTAGAAAGTGTGTACCTTGATCATTGAGTAATATGCACAAGCATCCAAACCTTGTGACTACATTTTCAAATAGAAACTATGCAATAGTTTCCACAACACATTCTATAATTGGGGCTACTTCTTCCCACCTTGTCAAATACTCTTTCACAATAATGATGTACCTTTCCCATGATATTATTTCTTGTGGGTTTATTGTTCCCAAAAATTCTATGGCCCATTTCTCAAATGCTTGCAATGTAACCTATGGATTCAATAAAATTTCATCCCTCCTATATATATTTCCCACTCTTTGGCATACATCGCATGACTGGCAGTATTCCTTCACATCCTTGTGAAGTGTAGGCAAACAAATCCCTTCACACAAAATATTTTGTGTAGTTTCTCTCCTTGCATAATGTTATCCATAAATTCCATTGTGTGCTTCTTCAAGTATTATTGGCCTTTTGTTCTCAATCACATAGTGTCTCAATATTCCATCTGCACCCATGTTGTACAAATTCCCTGCAATCAACGGACAGTCTACCACTATCACTACCAGTTGTTTATTCACAATCATCATAGATGGAGCCATGCCTATGTTTAAAAACTGTACCATGTCCAATAAATAATCATCCACCATCCTTATTACAAATAAATGTGCATCTTGGAGTATGTCATCTAAATTTCCTACATATTCTCCTAAAAATATGCGTAATAGATGATTTGGTCCTGCATTAAGCTTCCATGGTTTTACTATGACTTCAAAGTCATATTCCTGAAGTAATAAGAGCCACCTACATATTCTCCCCCCAAACATTGGCTTGTTGACTAAGTATTTTAATGCATAATGGTATGTAGACATCTTAAAGTGAGACCCCAATAGGTAATGCTTGAATTTTTGTAGTGCATAAACCATTGTCAATCCTTCTCATTTCATGGTTGTATAGTTCTTCTTTGATTTAGTGGTTGTATAGTTCTTCTGGGATAGTATTGTGCCTAATGTTATGGAAAATGCATCCACATGTACATGAAACTCCTTGTTCCAATATGGAAAAATTAAAATCGGTGTAGTCACCAACTTTTGTTTCAAGGTGTCCAACCCCCTTTGAAAATCTTCATTCCATTAAAAAATCAATTCCTTATTTAATAACCTTTCCATTGATGTTGTGATCTGTGCATATCTCTTGATAAATTTCCTATAATAACTTGTATGACCTAACATCGCCCTCATCTTTATGACTGATGCATGTGGTTCTAGCTACAGAATGAATGTGATCTTAGTTGGATCTACCAATAGTCCCTGTTTGCACACTACATGTCCCAATAGAATTCCAAACGATGCGTAAACAATGTTCTTCTTGAATTTCAATGAAATATGAAACTGCATGAACCGATTCAACATAATCCTAAGAACTTATATACAATTCTTTAGTAGACTGAACACCATCCAATCATCCAAGTAGACTTCTAGGAACTTATGGATGAACTCCTTTAATGATGCAACCACTACCCTGGAAAACACCACAGTGAAATTCTTCAATACAAAGGGCATAACTGTATACTAATAACTTCCCCATTTCATCGAAAAATTTTTCTTGTGTTGATCCTCCTGTGTGATTCTTATCTAATGGTACCCAGAGAATCCATCTATGAAAGCGTAAGTTTCATGGCCTCCTACATTCTCTAGTACGTCATCTGTGAATGGTGTTGAAAATGGGGCATGTAAGCATGTGTCATTTAGCTTCCTTATATCTACGAAGGTCTTGATTCCTCCTATATTCAGGTCCTGCACCACCATCAGACTGATTCACTCATATTCGTCTACCAGTTTGATGATTCCTGCATCTAGCATATTATCTATTTCATCTTTTACCTTCTCCTTCTACCTCAAATTTATACTTTAAGGCCTCGGTGCACTAGCTTAGATCCAGGTTTTATTGGGATCTTCGTCTGTCCTAAGTCTCCTTCTATCCCTTCATATATGAAAATTTCATTGGAAATAAGTATTGGTATTCTTCCAGTAATTCTGCAATCTTATCAATTGTCTCCTCACTCCAATAGTCCCCTATATGTGAAAACTTATGATTCTTTTTTTTCCCAATGTTTACCTTTCGTGTCTTTATAGGATGTGTATATGTGGTGTGTTTGAGATCCGAGTCTTCTATGGCTCGTTCTCCTTCTGTCTTAGGTACTTGTACATTCCTAGGATCCTCCTCATCATAATCTTGCTTGGATAAATTATTGTACTCCAGTAGCTCACGGAAAGACATCTCGTCTTTGTGAGTGCTACATACTGGTATCACCTTCATCGTCTCTTCTTTTGAGAATATCTTCGTTTGAATCGCCTATGGCGTTGAATCTATGGATGGTGATTCATGTTCAAATGTGAATGTGATTTTGAACCTCAGGATTAGTTCTTCCCATATTGTTTTCTCCATACACATTTCCAACTCCAAATACCGGTTATTTGGAATTGTGTCCAGTGTGTGTATAAATTTGTGTGTCCACTTTGTCTCTGGTACTGAACCCCACAAAGCCCTGCACTGTTCCACATAACCTGTTGGGTCACTCTTCGCTATATATTTATGTGCAATTTTTTCTTCCTTGTTTCCAAACCTTATTTACAATAGTCTATTGCATTGTGACCAGTCTTTCATTCCCTCTATGTGTGCATCCCACCATTTGGATGAAATCTCTTTTAATACAACATCTATTGCTAACACCCTTTTTTTCGGATACCTACAAGTCAAATTCTTTTACAAAAATAATTATATCATTTAATCCATCATACCCTGGCAGATTACATAGCTATGTTCCAATCCAGCGCAAGGGTCGAGTGATGCATCCACATGATCTAGTTGACACGTCATGCATTCTTTATTGACAATGCTCTAGACCTTCTTCATAATCTGATGCACATGAACTAATACTTTGACAAATCAATGCACCATCCATTGTTGGGTTGACATAATTCTCCATCCACATAATCATGTTATATAAATTTTCAATGTCATTCCCTCTTGTTGGTTCTATGTATCTATTTCCTTCTGATGGGTCCAAGGGTGCAATGAATTTCAAATATCCAACTTGATATGTCATCTCCCTCCCCTTGAATTTGATGATATATTGCTTATCAAAATCCCATTCTAGTCCCATAAGTGTTGGATATGCTTGAATATCATCCATGATCTCAATAAATTCAAAGTCTACCACGTTGGGCAAGCCATCTATGTTCACAGGTACTCATGCCAACTGAAGAATCAAAACTATTTTTTGTTGATTCACTAGCCTTAGATGAATAGGAGACCATACCAAATTTTATTTTTCCATCAAATCCCATGTCTTCTTAGGTAACACATTCATGTCAGAACCTAAGTCTAAATTAATATTATCCACATCATAATCTCCAATCTACGCAATGAATCTGAATTCTTCATTGATTCATTTTCTACACAGTAACTAATTTACCATACTTTGTGCGACATGGGTTTCCATTCCTCTTTTGCAGTGATCAATCATGTCATATAATGTACTCAACACAACCTTATTTTTTATTATCATTACACAACTTCTCAAGAAATCTGTTAACATGCTTACCTTCCTTGTTGGCTTCTCTGGCATCTGAAATCTTCTACATGAGGCGTCACTGATGTTGATACTCTCCAATCCACTCTAAGTACTTCTTTACTTTCCCTTTTATATATCTCATTTTCTTGTTGAGGATCAAAATATGGCATAGGCCATGCTGAATTTTTGACCCATTGTTCAGTCTCCTTCCCTCCATATGTCCTAGCAGTCCCTGTCCTATCTCCTCTATGCATAACAAAGACTACTCTGGGTACTTTTTTGCATCTATTGGTTGATATCATTTACACATTTTGATTCTGATTCTGGTTATGTTTTCCTCTGGATTGACACTTAGCAACTAGTTGGAGACATTATTTCATCGAGTGATTCAGTGATCTGCAATATGTGCATGTCGTACATGTAATATGGTAGTTGCGAGAAAATGTTCAGGTTGATTATAGTTGTAACATATAGTCAATCCTCTTCCTCATTCTCCAAAATTCCCTCTACCTTGGCATCAACCAAAGTTTCCTCTATTCCCTTGGTTGAAGTTTCCTCTGTTCCCTTGGTTGAAAATTATTTGATTGTTGTATTGCAGAACCCCCACTTCTGCTACAACATTTTCTTCCTAGATCCTATACATGTCGGATGTGTGTTCCCGCATTAATTCGAATGCACGATAATCCTTTTCCTTGTGTCCTACATATTTGTAAAAATTTCAAAACAGGTTATTTGGTATCCTATGGTACTTCTGTAGTAGTGGATAATTCATTGGGCAATGGCCCCATTTCTTGCATATCTCACAGTATACTCCTCCTATAAATGGATTCAATGCTCCCATTGCTAAATATTGTGTGAATGTTGGGCATTCTTCCTTGTGGTGGCCTTCAGTCTTACATTTTGTACACCATAATTGCTCACGTTTCTCCTTTTCCTTTGTCAGTTATGCCAGTTGAATTTTCAATGAAACTAACTATGTCTGAACTTGCGCCATTCCTCTATCATATCCCACCATAGACGACTTCATTTTCATCGCAATAGCTAGTTCCTTGGGCTGTGATGCAACCTTCTGTTGGATCAATGGTCTAAAAATGTGTGGTAGAATCCCTCAATAAACCATTCTTGGTGTTGTTGATCTGGGATATGGAAATTTAATCTACCCATCACATCCTTAAATCTCTGGTTGTAATCCCATACTGATTCTCTTTGTACTTGTTTTATCTCCTTCAATTATGTGATTTGCTGTGACTCTGACTTTGGCCTCTTGAACTCATTCAAAATTTCTTTCTTAATCTCCACCAAATTCCTGACCTATCTTGTAGGAGTGGTGCTCTATAACTTCATATACCACACTAGCACACAACCTCTAAATTTTGTCTCTAATTATGCAATATTCATAACTTCATCATGTATGTTCTTTGCAGCCTAAATCATCTCACAAAAAGAAAGTGTTTTTCTGGGTCCTCTGACCCAATTCCTTGGAACTCAAGCAACCTAAAAGTATTATCCACCCTGACCATGTTGTTTGATGTAGTCCCTCCTCTTGGTGATGTTGTTTGACTCTAATTCTAACTCTATGCACTAATTCCACTATTATGAATACTACTAATCGATCCTCCTTGGATAAATACAATTTTTTTTTTTAAATATTCAAACATTATTTTGTAATGTGGTGATGTACATGGGGTCCTGGATTTGACACAGGATCCTGTCTAAGTAAGACTTGTTGGATATTATATTATCGAAATGGATTGGAACTTATCTTTTTCTCCTCCTAGGTATGGTATCTTCACAATTCAGACTAGTGCACAAGGTTCTCTCCCCTCGGGCTCACTACACGAATCTCCTCTCTCATCCTGAATCTTTTTCCACTTCTACGTCCTCCCTCTACAAAAATCTCCAAACGTGTATCCTTCCTCTGGTATATAATTTTATTTCATCTTTAGTCCCTCCCTATCTCTTTCATTGCCTCCTTCTTTCAAATGATCCTCCTTTCATTCCCTAGTTACCTATATGCGCGAACCCCTTAGTAGTCGTATTTCATTACCATCACGTTATTTTCACACAATAACTTATTTATCCACATATTTAACATTTTCAAGAACCTCCCATGTGGACCTTTGAAAATTTCCTTTTCTACGACGTTCTATGATTGAATATAATCTATTGTAAACTCTATAACATAACCACCTAGTATGTTATCTAGCCTGTTAGTCACCAATAACAAAATTTGTTTCCCACAGTCAGTTTTCTAAAATTAGCAAAGGCGCTAAACCATTTCGAGGAATGAAGAATTGACAAAAAGGTTAAAAATGGCACAAAGAAATTAAATTTGGAAAAAAATTAATTAGATCGGGCCCGAAATATCTTTGGTCACAATCCATCGAAATCAACGACCAAAAAACATTACAAAATTTGAAGCTGCATGGGGGATAATTCTGAAGGGTGGTCTTGCAAACCAAACCGTGGTTTCCATTGAGGGGTAAAAGTCATCACTGGGTTGATTGTATAATGATAAATGGGTGATTCCAAAACCACCAATCCATATCTCCGTAAATTGAAAATTATAAAGAGATGATGTGGATTTTTCATTTTTTATTATTTTCAAACCCGGGAACTGTTGGAGCACTGTCGCGACCGCCATTTTCTATTGCAACCCAACTTTGCACCATTACAGTTCACTCCCAGGTATTTATCTCGTTTCCATGCAACCTATAGTATTTTCAGTAGAATAGAAATACCTTGAAGGTAATGAGGAATCCCTAATTGATAGAGATGAAGACGTATTTGATCCTTTTATCACTATTTCCCCCATTTTTGTGTCTCGAATCAACTTGGATGATATAAAGGGAAAGAATATTCCATTCCTAGAAGCAGTCCAAGAATCCATTGTCCCATATGTTGTCAATCTTTCTTTCCCTTTTCCTGAATTTGTAGGTTAGTGCATCGAGCAATATTCCCATGCAGAAAGGGTACTTGTAAATAAACAAGGGGTCTCAAGTCTCGTGTAGAATAGATAGTATGTCATTCTGAGAGTCACTCAATATACTAGAAGTGTTTTCCATAAATTATGAGTCGTTCAATGAAGAAAATATGATTAGGGTTTACAAAGAATGTCCCCAGAGCTCAAAAGTCAATTTCTACAACAAATCATTAAACTTGAACAAATGCCAAAGATTTTATCCTTACCAATGAGTATCAACATGATGGTCATTGGAGTTTAGTGGTTATGTTCCCTATTGAGTCAAGTCCTGGGTCTAGATAGTGATAAATATGTTGTTGAAGTCATGCTTTGTTTTCTTTTGAATTTTTTCAAGTCAAAGTATGGTCAGTGATTCCAAATTTTTTTTTATGAATTCCTAGCTGACACCATTCATAAGCAGCTAATGAATTTCCACTATTTGAGACATTTCAGATATTATACATATCTGTTAAAAAATTTCTCGGAAAGCAACCATAGAGAAATACCTAAAATAGATTTTGTATATACTGAATGTAAAAGAATCACTTTACTCATATTTATCAACAAGGTCATGTCAAGAAACTATTCGTTGATTTTTAATGCAAGTTTACCCAGATTTTTGAAGGACGTGAAAATTCACCTACAACCAAATCCAGAAAACAGAGTGGGAGACTAGTTACTTTTTATGCATTCAACAATGATCTGGGTATATGGTTTCATGAGTCTCCTTACTTGTTACTTTTTTTCCTAACTCCTAGTATTTTTTCTCTTGTTTTCATTAGGCATAGAATCATTTATGATACATAAAACTTCATCAAATTGCACATAGCCTCTAGTATAAAATTCCCTTTTTTTGTTAAGTCTAGATTATGTTTATCACAGGATAAGACAAAACTCAGATATTTTGGTTTTTTAGAAATAAAAAGAAGAAAATATGATCCACATCAGATCATATCCAAGAGAAGACATATGAATAAAAATGCACCTTATGACCATGATCATGTTGAAGGCTTTGACAAATTAGATAATTTGGAAGTGTGTATTGATGTGGAAGAACCTTTACACCAAGTACAAATAGATTAAGCTCCTGAAAAGTTAGTGATTAAAATTTCCAAAGTCAGTGTGTACAACAAAATAAGTGTCTTAGAGACTATGGATATTGATGTTGAACAAATTTCTAAAAATAAGATGAAAATTATTCAGCCAAAAACAATTGTAGATTTGGAAGATGAAGGACCTAGAGATCAAGTGAATTTGAACATTGTGGAAAGTGGTACTAGTATTCTAGAAATCGAGGAAAGAAGTCATCTTGAAAGTGAAGGCAACTCAATATCCTTTCATAGTGAAAATTATTATTTTTATAAAGCACTTGATATAGCCTATCAGTCTAGGGAAGAACTAACAAAACAATATGCTAAAAAAAGAAGTGTGGCTTTGGTTGAAATGAGGGATTTGTTCCCTAAAGAAGAAAATGTTTGTCAATAGAAATATTCCTTGTTCGTTGTGAGGGATACTGAAAAGAGAACTTTTAATATTGTAGTTCGAGAGGAGAATGAAGTATATGAGATTAAAATTAAATGTGACCAGATAAGTTCCCCTAACAAAGTGCAGTTCCATAAGCAGGCCAATGATTTGTTGTATTCTGGTTTTTTGAGTTTAAATTTAAAAAATTCAAAGTTGACATCCTTAGTTGCAAAATTAGAAGGACAGCTAAAACAAGAAAAATTAGCCAACAGATCTTGGCAGACTCAAATCAAAAGGATTGAGTCTAAAGGATCTCAAGGTATGAAGTATTTATTGGATGAAAAAGACAAAATAATTCAGAGTTTAAAGAAAAAGTTGAAGATGCTTGCTACAGAACACCCACAAACAACATAATTTGTATTTTTAGAGAAGGAAAAATAAACATTTCAGAAAGAATCACTAAATTATTGGGCTAAGCTTTTGCAGCTAGAAAAGGAAAAGATGGAATGGTCTCAAGAAAAAATAGAGTTGGTTACTAGAGCCATGGTTTTAGCCCCTGTTGCAGGAACTGGATCAACCACTGAAGAAATTGTTCAAACTATGTAACAACTCATTCTGAAAGAAGGGGAGATGTTTGAGGTAGGCCAAACTGGAAAAGCATGGAGTTTTGGGAAAGAAAGCATGCACAAAGGAAGTGGTAGCTGGAAAGAAACACAACATGCGTGCATGCAAGGAAATCAACAACTTGAAGGAATAACAACACACCTGCATGGGAGGAAGACCTAACAACGGTAGGGTTAGGGTTTTGGTAAGGTATTTTAAACGAATGAAGAGCCTTAAATGTATAAATATAGATACTTAGGTATCATAAAGGGTTGGTTGTTGGTTGTTGAGTTCTGATTGTTATTGATATAGTAGTTACACATGAGTTGATATGATATGTAAGGGTTTTTGTTGTACAAGCTATTTTGTATAATCTGTTGATCTAGAGAAACGAAGGAGGGTAGATCTTGAAAGTGAGTTCATAGGTTGGGGAGCTTGGTGTGATCTAGTCAGCCTCATATAGATCTTACCCGACTGAAAAGAGTGGTAAGCGTGTGGCACTGTAGATGCGGAAATAATATAATAAAAGAGATGAGAGCCAAATCTTTGTGGATGTAGCCCAGGAGGGGGTGAACCACAGTAACATCTATGTTGTGTGATGAATTATTGCATGTCTTTATTGTCTGAAGAAGTTATTATTATGTTGAATGAATGAGTTGTTATATTGGATGTTTAAGTGTTGTTGTGATAGTGAGGGAATAAGCTATGAGAATTACTGCATAGTCGTGAATATCAATACGATGCTTTTACCAGTTATAATAACGGTTCAATATATATCTCAATTATCTCAGATTCAATCCTAGGTTGTAAACACCTGAGTCTTACAGCCACCCATTAAATCTATCTCGATTGAGACTGTCCAACGCATTTTGTGTGTTGCGTTGCTTTATGGTTTACCAGGAGGGACGATAGTTTTAGCGGATTTGTTAGAAACCCAACAAACATGAACCATGGTTCAATAAACTCAGATAGAATAGAAGAGTAGTAACCAACAAATGGTGATGTTTTCGTTGGTAGGATCAGGAGAGGATTGAGTATGAGAGATAAGTTGAAGATCTGTCGGAGGCGGATCTAGAAAAGGTTAGGTAAGAGACCAATGAGCCATTAAAAGGGAATGTTGAGAGCCTAGAATACCACAAAAGAAGAGATCAAAACTTTCCTAAGAACTAAGGAGCTAGAGTTTTCACAGAAAAACAATAGAAACCCTAGACTAACACCTCACAAATATATGGAGAAATATGTGTTTATTGATTTACACGAAGTATTTTTCCGTGATTTCCCACATCTATTGCAAGAGTGGATACTAAGGTTGAAGGATAACCATGCAACGAACCAGATTTGAAAGATAGAGTGGACCCCAGTATAGATTGAATAGTTACAATAGGTGAACAATAGATTTTTTTCTTGACAATATTGTGGCAGGTTTTATAATAGAGTTTGTAGTCGACACAGTGCAGTCGTACAGTGCAGCAGAGAAAGAGTTTCTATGTGGACCCCGAGGAAGGTAAATTCGATCGTTGTATACTTCTATTAATATATTGTTGTATAACAAAGGAGTACTGACAATGGAGTTGAACAACTAAACTTCCCTGCATGCATGGAGGAAGGGGGGAAGGACTGACAAAAAGAGGAGAAATGGAAGGAGGAAAGGATAAGGGAAAGTAGGAGGAACCCTTGGACCTGATCATGATGGACGAAAACAAGATCGAGAAGATCATGGTGACAAGTGGAAATACGCATAGCAGAGTACCCTACCAATACAAGGCGAATACCAATAAGAGAGTTGTAGCCACGAAGGAAGGCTTGGCAAGTGATGAGGAAGAGGTAGAGGATCTCTGATTTGTGGAGAAGATTGAGGAAATCCTATGCACAACATATGAGAGGAAGATGAGAAGTCCAATAATGGGAAATGAAGGCATCAATCCTATCCATATTAATGTCAATGTGGAACCCATAAAACCATGTGCAACTAATACACCAAAGAGAACACCACCGTTTAGGCAACCGAAGTTCAGAAGCAATCAAACAACATGAAGTACATCTACACAAGGAACCACAAATAGAGGAGCCAGTTCAGGAAGCACTAGTCAAGTATATACACCACGCAGAGGTAGTATTTCAACATTCATAATGGTAGGACACGATCCCATCATCAGGTTACCATAATTTTGAGGAGAAGGAACAGAAGAACCTAAGAAACACTTGTTCATTTGTGCAAAGATCTTGGAAGCAAAACACATCACTGATGAAGATACCAAAATTTCATTGAGAGAGAGTATGCCAAGATACCATGTGCTCCAGGTGGATATCGATGGCCACCCACCTTTTCCAACTGGCTCAAAACAGTTTTCTGACAATTTTGGCAATTTACTATTTTTAGTAGTTTTAACTTTCGGGGCCATTTTGAGGGCCTAAATGAAGGTTTTCTGAGATTGAGCTTCTCAATGATATCCAAAGGCATGATTGAGACCCAAAAATGAATCTCCTCAATGATACCTTTCCAATGGGATATTACACGCCTAAAACACAGATTGTATGCAAAAGTTACGACCTCGGAAAGTTGATGTACTAACTTACCCAAACGGGGCCCACGTGACTTTTGGTATTTCATCTCCTAGGGTTAGGTTTTTGGATGTCTAGGGTTTTTGGAATTCTAGTTTATTGTCAAAATTCCTGAAGAGCCTCATTGTAATCATGTTCTTGCAAATGAGCGCAACTGTCACATCTCTTCTCAGAGATAAACCACTACCATTCCAACAAGCTCGTTTCCGCTGCATTTTACAGTTTCAACTTATTTCCTTATTGAATAGAAAAATAGTTTTATTGTATCTCTATTATTTTTTGTTAAGAACATGTTAATAATATATAGTCATTTTGTTCTTCTCATAAAATCCAGATCAGTGGCATAAGAGCGGTCTGCTTCTTGTCATCTTAATGCATGTCCCCAATGAGGTCAGAGTATAAAGAGTTGGATCTCGAGCTTGTTTCAATTGAGGACAAAATCTCTCTCACAACCAAGTGACTTATCATGGCAGAAGAAAATAAATATGATAGGACAGGAGATCCTTTCAAACTATTGATTGAGGAATCCCTCATGCAACAAAGGAACGAGATGATGGATAGTTTTGTGCAAATCCTTTAGCGGCTACCAACAAGAGATGCATATTCTTCGAGTGGAGGCGCCACCCACTTCAATGTACAAATAAAATTTTATATTCCTATATTTGAAGGTCAGATAGATGTAGATGTTGTAGAAAAGTGGTTGAATATACTAGAAGGGTGTTTTTATGTCCATATCTTTTCAAATAGAGAAAGTATTACTTTTGCGCTCCTCAAAGCCATTCCCCATGTTAAAGATTGGTGGGAAACTTTCTGTAAGAAAAGGAAACATAGGAACCCTCATTATTTATAGTCATGACCACTTGGGATTCCTTTAAGGATGTTGTTAAGGAACAATACTACCTTGTCGGAAGTTATGATGACTTGTATACCAAATGGACCACACTACAGCAAGAAAGATACCAAACAGTGCCAGATTTCACAAATATATTTCATACCTTGTGCACCAAGATGGGTATCAAAGATTCAGAGTGACATCTAGTGCTCAAGTATCGAAGTGATATACATAGATACATCTATACCAAAATGGAATTTTTGGACATGTCATCCTTAGGTGCAGCCTACCGATATGCTATCAAAATCGAGTAGAAGCTCAAACAAAAGACACGATAATTTGGGCTTGGGAACCCCTCACAACAAAATCCCAGAAAGGGTGGCCCCAACCCACAAAACAAAGGATAGATAAAATATGGATAGTATCAAGACAACCAGTCCAAGCCGCAAGCAAAGAAGGACACCGGAGAGACAAAGAAAGATACCGGGAAGTGGTGTCACTTCCATAAGAGCCCTTGGAATAACACTGTTGATTGCCGCTCAAAGAAGTCGTTGGTGGCTGAAGTGAAATCCTCTGAATCAGATGTGGGTTCAGACTCTGAGTTAGAACCAAAAATTGGAATATGGATCATTGACGTGGAAACTAGTGCCACCGTTTCTACCACCAAGCTCCAGCCTGGTGAACCAAACAAGCTAGAAGAAGGAGAACAACTCTTCCATTCATAGATGTAGGTAAAAGGCACCCCACTGCACTTCGTCATGAATAGTGATAGCCAGAAGAACCTCATCTCAGTAGAGGTCACCAAGCAACTGGCCCTGTCGACAACACTGCACCCACAACCCTACACCATTGGATGGCTCTGCCAAGGAAGCGATCTTCATGTCAGCCAACAGTGTCGACTGTTGTATGACATCAAGCCCTTCAGATATGAGGTATTATGTGATGTTTCTCCTCTCAAAGTTTGTGATGTTATTTTAGGACAACCTTATTTATGGAAACGTCATGTTGTATATGAGTCTAGGCCTCGTAGTGTTATTATTACTTTTAAAAGGAAATTGTACAGGATACCTGAGGCAGTCCCACCTAGTGTTATTTCCTTTATCTCTACTAAGCAATGAAGGAAGGTCATCTCTCAGATAGGGAAGTTTGTCTTATTCTTGATTTGGTCTCAAAATAAGTGAAAGATCACAGCCACATCCAGGGTCTCTACGACCGACCTCTCCACACAGCAAAAGCAAGTAGATAAGGTCATGGAAGAATGCTTAGATATCTTCTCCTCACCTACCAGGGTACCTCTGCATTGCTAGGTCAAGCACCCCATCGATATGACCCTCAATGCACCACTGCCCAATAGGCCAGTCTATCACCTCTCTCTATTATAGAATAAGGATATTAAGCGACAGATCCAAGAACTTCTCCACAAGGGGCACATCCATCCCAGCTCATCACCTTGCAGGATCCCAATCATGTTGGTATAGAAGAAAGATGGAACTTGGCGACTCTTTATTGATTATCGGGCTTTGAATAAAATCACAGTCAGAAATTGATACCTAATTCCCCAAGTTGAGGACCTCCTTGATCAACTCATGGGGGGGAAATACTTCAATAAGATTGATCTGAAGTCTGGCTACCACCAGGTCCCGATAGAACAAACAGATGTATGGAAAACCACCTTCAAGTCAAAGGAAGGCCTTTTTGAATGGTTGGTCATGCCCTTTGGTTTGAAAAATTCTCCAACCACTTTCATGAGGATGATGGAAGATATCCTGGGACCATTCACCAATACTTTTGTAGTGGTGTATCTGAATGACATTCTCATTTACAGCAAGACTTGGGCTGAACACTTGCATCATATTCAACAGGTTTTTCAAATCCTGCGGCAACACAAGCTATATGCCAAATTGGATAAATAATCATTCGGCATGGACAGGGTCCATTACCTGGGATACATAATTGATCAACATGGAATACATTTGGATCCAAACAAGATCCAAGTCATCTGTGACTAGCCATCCCCAACCACATTCACTGAGCTTCAGATCTTCTTAGGCCTTGCCAATTTCTACCACAAGTTCATGTTGGGATTCTCTCATATTGCATGGGTTGTTATCCAAATAATT
>JASDQU010587897.1:38033-52715 GCA_032191745.1 Picea mariana | reverse complement strand
GTCGGGCCTCCCATCCACAAAGCGAGGAAATGACTATGTTTTTGTGGTTATTGATCTCTTTTCTATGATGGAGATTCTGGTTGTCTACAAGAAGAACATCACAGTAGAGGCCACTACCAAGATCTTCTTTGAACAAGTATAGGTACATTTTGGAATCCCACAAACCATTGTCTCAGATTGGGATAGTCGATTACTCGGCACATTTTGGTCAAGCCTCTAGTCACTTCTAGACACCAAGCTCACTAAATCCATGACCTTCCACCCCCAAACAGATGGCCAAACAGAGGTCATCAATCAAATGATTGTGCATATTCTTCGCATGTATAATTAAAAGAACCCTCGCACATGGGATGAGAGCCTTTCCTATGTCCAAAATATCTACAACCAAGCCTTGCATAGCTCAACCTGCCACAACCCCTTTGAGGTGGGGTTGGGATTCCAACCATTGGGTCTCATAGAAGTTTCACTTCCCCTTGCGGTCACCTCGACCAACTCATCTCCTGATCCAACTGAAGTTGACAAAGCTACCTGGTTCATTGAGCAGATCCACCACATCTTCCAATAGGTTTAGAATATCCTACAAAAGTCCAATGACAAGTACAAGTAGCACCATGATCAACATCGGGCGCCACATAAGTTTCAGGTGGGCGACAAAGTTTGGTTGCACTTGCAGAAAGAACACCTTACAGGACCCCATTAGAAGCTTTTCCCACTTTGTTATGGGCCTTACACCATCACCAAGGCTATGGGAGATAATGCTTTTGATCTCAACACTCCTCCTTTCCTTGGCCTTCACCCAGTGTTCAACGTGGATCTCCTTCGCCCTTATTTCACACCATTATTGGACACCTGAGATGTAGCAGAGAAGATGACACCAACATAGCTCAACACCGACTGCATAAAATAGGCATCCAGTGACCATATTATGGACACATAGATCACGGGCACTTGACAGCAAAGAATCCAGCTTTAACGAGTCATCAAAGCAGGGCAACTCCTGCACCAAGGCAAGTGGCTCACCTGGGGCTAAATTCAACATAAATTTCCTCACATGATGGGGGAAATCAATGAAATGGATACCATTTCTTCCTAAGGAGAGAGGATTTATCCAGGTGGATATTGGTGGCCACCCACCTTTTCCAATTGGATCAAAATAGTTTTCTAACAATTTTGGCAATTTACTATTTTTAGCAATTTTAACTTCTAGGGCCATTTTGAGGGCCTAAATGAAGATTTTTTGGGACAACTCTTATCAATGATACCCAAAGGCATGATTGAGCCCCCAAAATGAATCTCCTCAACAATACCTTTCCATCGTTCTATCACATGCCTAAAACAAAGATCGCATGCAAAAGTTACGACCCTGGGAAGTTGATGTACTAACTTACCCAAACGGGGCCCACATGAATTTTGGCACTTCATATCCTAGGGTTAGGTTTTTGGATGTCTAGGGTTTTGGGAATTCTTGTTTATTGTAAAAATTCCTTTAGAGCCTCATTGTAATCATCTTCTTGTGAATGAGTGTAACTATCACATCTCTTCTCAGAGATAAGCCGCCACCATTCCAACAAGCTTGTTTCCACTACATTTTACAGTTTCATCTTATCTCCTTATTGAATAGAAAACCAATTTTACTATATCTATGTTATTTTGTGTTAAGCACCTGTTAATAATCTATAGTCATTTCATTCTTCTCATAAAATCTGGATCACCGCAGACTAGACTGGTACATGAGTTTAGATGCAAACAGTGCACTCGGGATGACAAGGACACTGACAGACATTAAGAAGCTACTGATAAATGATTTCTAGGATTCGAGCTGAGAGGATCAATACATGAATGATATGATAGAAATACAACAGAAACCAGGAAAATCCATATGGGAGATTGACCAGAGATTCAAGTGACTGAAGGGAAAGTTAAAATATCTCATGACTGACATGCAACATCGACACTTATTTGTCAATTCACTACTCCCACACTTAAAATATCCATTGCGACAACAAAATTTCTGGACGCATGAAGAGGCTCTGCAGGAAGCCTTACAACTGGAAGAAAATTAGTACCAACAAACAGACCCAGCTATTGAATATCTGAAGGAGGACTTGAAGAATTTAACATTTCAACTAAACCAGAATAAGAACAAAGACAAATTAGAAGCTATTTGGTGCACCACATGCAAGACAGAAGGCCACCACAAGAACAAATGTCCAACATTCGCATAGTATATGGCAGCAGGAATTCCAAACCCATTACCCATAGGAGGACCATGGTGTGAAGTCTATAAGAAATCAGGTCATGATCCATATCACTGCCTGATGATGCAAAAATACCAGATAGTCCCAAAGAATTCATACTAAACATTTTTCAAGTCAGTGGGCCACGATGACAAAGATTTTAGAACTATGGAGTTGATGCGAGAAAGGACATTAGATGCATATAGAGTGCAGGCATAAATGATGATAGGGAAATCTGCACCATAGTTTAACCCAGTTCTAGCTCCATACAACATTGTGTAACAACAGTGTAATAGTGCACAACAACCATATAATAACATGCAGCATAGTACAATGCAACACAACCTCAATACAATACTGCGTAGTATAATCATGCACCTCAATATAATGTGTCGAGAGGAGATAGAACATGATATAGAGGTGGAGGATGAGCAAGAGGAGGTTTCGGATGAGGTAGAGGATCAGTGGTGTGTCATAATTAACAACAATCAGGACATTATGCAAGGGAATGTCCACTTCCACTAGCAACTTGTATGTATTGTCGCACATTGGACCATGATATAGAAAAATGTCCAACACTACTAGTAAAGATCCAGGAAAAGAGTAACCAAAACAACCAGAACATTTAGTGGATTTCCATCAAAGCAAGGGATGAAGGATGAAACATTAATATTGTTACTCATGGAGGAGCTAAAATAGGGGATGACACTGTTTGACAAGAGCCAACACAAAATCAATGGGTCAAAAAGAATTCCGAACCAAGGAAGCAGTTTGTCGTGCAGAAGGAAAAAGATATATTTAAGCAAGCCTGACAAGAATTCCAAAAGGAAGACATTGCAACGACTTCAACTGCGCAACAAAGTAAAGAAGCACTAGAATATGAAATACCTCCATTATTGGATCATACCAATGAAATACATTCCATGGGAAAAGTAAGTACAATCAAAGACTTTTTGCAGTCATGTGTAAAGGTATTAAGTGATCCATCATCTGTGAAAATGATGCAAAACATACTAGAAAAATGTAGTATCGAGATAGAAGGAAAACAAGAACCAAAAATAGTAAATCACCTATACACAAGAAGAAGAACAAGTAGGGAATGTAGACTCAATGCCAACATTGGAGATTTCAATAAGGAGACATCATACTACATCCAGGATCTAAAGTTAATGTACTACCAAAGAATACATGGAAATGCATGGGAGAACCCACGTCAGGATATTCAACGGATTAATTGAAACTAACAAACCAACACAGAGTCCTACCAATAGGTAGACTGAAAGGAGTGACAGTAGACCTAGACAGAGTGTGCACTAAAGCATATTTTGAAGTCATTGAAATAGTGGACGACACAACACCTTACCCATCATTTATTTTTCTGGATTGGGAATTTGACAACCAAGACATAATCAAATTGAAGACCAGGAAGATGACATTTTAGTCAGGAGAATGCAAGGTCATCACACAATTAGATCCATCAGAAGGGGAGAGGTTTGTAGAACCTACTTGCCTAGACTTAGAGGAAATCAACCAGTTGTACAAAACAACTATGCACGATGAGGATTATGTAAACCCAACTGCATATAGGATACTCAATTGGTGGAGCATCACTTCATGTACAACATATTCAGATACCAGTTTAGAAAACTGGCAACAAAGTCTACATGAAGTCTCCACGAGGAGATGTGCAAGAACAGACCGCGAAGTAAGATGGGTAGGCACAAAAATCAGAGAACCACCCAGTTTCCACGGAGTAAACGATTTGGAAAAATTCTTAGGACAGTATGAAGATGAAGTCTTAGAGAACCAGAGACTGTTAACACTTGATATAGCACTCAACTCCACACCTACAATATGGTGGGGCTCACACAAAGAGACCATCATAGACTGGTACCAATGTAAGCGGTTACTGCACATAAGGTTCGGTGCAAAATAGAAAAACAAAAAACAACATAAGTATGATGGACAAAGAGCACCAATGGATCACTTGGAGGAGTGTAGAACGTTGTGGAAAATGAAATCCTCAGAGGAATGGCCTCATCAATTTATACACACTCTAGAGGCCATACCAGCAAACTGGTATACACACCTGAAATTGCATAAAGGAACTACGTCCTAGATGACATTGCAACATAATTTTACAGCTATTTTCTCATTTGAACATTACAACCCCAACATAGATGCTTCTCTTAAAAAGTATGAGAAGTGATATTCATCCAAGCACCATAAATAGAAATTATCGCAAAAGAACAACTATGGAAAAAACAGTCAGTCAAGGAACTGTTGTCATGTTACCATGTACAAGAGGAAGCACCAGAAGAATATGATCTGTGTGATATTTAGATTGAAGAAAAAGAAGGAGAAAGAGATGTGGAAGGCCCACCCATAGAATCAAAATTTATTTCTGCACCGATCAAAGTAAAGAAATTCAACATTGGGATAGTCGAGAATCCCAAAATGGCCAGCATTAGAGATTACTGGGATGGACAAACAGTGGAAATCATAATATAATTATTGCATGAGTACAACGACTTGTTTCCCACAAAATTTACAGAGATTAAGGGTATAGCTAAAGAATTAGGGGAAATGAAGATACCACTCAGACCTAAAGAAATATCGATCATACAATGACCATATAGACTGATCCCAATATATAAGAAGAAAGTGAAAGTTGAGATCGATAGGATGCTCGAAGAATACATCATAGAACCAGTCGAAGAATTAGAATGGATAAACCCGATGGTCATATAGGACAAGAAACAAGGAGGGATAAGGATATGTGTCGACTTGAGGAAGATGAATGATGCACGTATACATGACCCATTATCTACACCTTTCATGGATGAATTGTTAGAAAACATAGGTGGACATGAAGCCTACTCATTCACTGATGGATTCTCAGGCTACCATCAGATCAAGATAGCACAAGAAGATAGATACAAAATCATGCCTTTTGGACTGAAGAATGCACCAACAATCTTTTTCATAGTAGTCATTGCTGCATTTAAGGAATTCATCCACTAGTTTCTTGAAGTATACCTGGATGATTGGACAGTCTACAGTTTGTTGAAAAACCATGTAGAAGTCTTATAGCTAATGTTTAAAAGATGTAGACAATGTCATCATTGAATATAAAGAAATGCATATTTGGAACACCGTTCGAGATACTATTGGGCCATATAGTATGCAAACAAGGTTTACTCATAGATCCCGCAAAGATTGCAGTCATTGTTAACATACCACCACCAAAAATAGTTTGTCATCTAAGAGCGACATTGGGACACACAGGATACTACAAAAATTTCATTAAAGGTTATGCATAGATAACTGCACCTATGGAAAAGATGCTAATAAAGGATACACAGTTTTAATGGAACGACGAGTGTTAACATGGTCTAGATGCCCTAAAGAAAAGGATGGTCACTGCACCAATATTAGTCTTTCCGGATTGGGAAAAGACATTTCACATCCATGTAGATGCATAAGCCATAACACTTTGAGCTATCTTGGCGTAGCCAGGAGTGGGGGGCTTGGATAACCTGATAGAATTTGTGAGAAGAAAGCTATCAGACTCAAAATAGAACTACAACACGGCAGAAAGATAAGGCCTAGCTATGGTCTATTCACTGCAAAAGTTAGACATTACTTATTGGGAAAACATTTCAAGATTTTCACAGATCACTCAACCCTAAAATATCTAGTGAACAAGCCATTGTTGGGGGGGGAGAATCTGTCGATGGTTATTCCTATTTCAAGAATTTGAATTTGAAGTAATCATCAAACCACAAAAAATTGAACACAGGACCTGACCACCTATCAAGGGTCACAAATGGAGAAGAACCTATGAATTTAGAAGACAAATTTCTAGATGCGCAACTATTCTTAGTCCAAATCACTGATTCATACTTCACAAATATCATTAATTACTTGAGCACAGGTACTGCGTCGCACGAATATAGCACTGCACAGAAGAAAAACCTAGTAGTCCGCATTGCCGACTATAAAATGATTGCAGGACACATATATAATATGGGAGTAGATAACATCTTATGAACGTATGTATTAGAACATGAAAGACCACGAGAGTTGGCAAAATATCATGAAGGAATAATAGGAGGACATTATGGAAGTAAAGATATTGCGCAAAAGGTATTGCACACAAGACTATGGTTCCCAACAATTCACAGAGATTCAAAGGAGTACTGTCAAAGATGCAGTGTTTGTCAAAGGGTAGGAAAACCCAAAAGAAGGGACGATATTCCATTATGACCAAAGGTAACACTCCAGGAATTCAATAAGTGGGAAATAGACTTTGTGGGACCAATCAACCCACCAACAAAAATAATAGGAGCAAGGTACATTATTATCGTGACAGAATACCTAACCAAATGGGTGCAAGCTGCACCAATGAAAGATTGCAGTGTAGAAACAACAACACACTTCTTGTTTGAAAAAGTGATCACTAGATTTGGGTGCCCAAGATTTTTGATGAGCGACCAAGGAACGCACTTCATAAACAACACCATCCATGCTATGACTGAATAGTTTGAGGTCCATCATTATAATAGCACACTATATCATCCACAGGAAAATGACACAGTGGAAGCATTCAACAAAATCCCAGAGAACGCGCTAACAAAGATTTGTAACATCAACAGAGATGACTGGGACCTCAATGTACCAGTAGTATTATGGGCCTACAGGACTACGTGAAAAAAGTTGACAAGGCACATGCCATTTAAACTGGTTTATGGCCAAGAAGCAGTGGTGCCATTGGAACTTCTAGTACCAATCTTGTGCATAGCAACAATTACACAAATAACAGAATGAGGCGTAGTACAGGAGAGACTGAATCAGTTAATAACCATGGAAGAAGAACGGATCCTAGCAGGATTCCACCAAAAAGTTCATAAAGTAAGAGACAAAGCCTGGCATGACAGACACATAAAGAAGAAAACTTTCAAAGAAGGAGATCTCGTACTGATGTATGACAACAAATTGTTTCAACACCCAGGAAAGCTACAAATGCATTGGCTAGGCCTGTGTGAGGTAAAATCTGTCACAGATGGAGGATATCTATATTTAAAAGATTTATTAGGCACAAAACTTAGAGGGATGATCAATGGGAGCATACTGAAGTTGTACAAAGACAGTCGACCACCCACCGTGCGGTAAAAAATATAGGAAAACAATATATTAAAAAATAACCATAAGGAAAGAACTGAACCAAAAGGGGCATAGTGTGTCGAAATAAGAAAAGGCACAAAAAATTAGGAACGCAAGTTTGGTGAGGAGAAGGAAAACAGTCACATCTAAAGGAGAAAAAATGGGAAAATGAGAGTTGACAAAAGCAGAATGACATGACAGCACTAGGCATAATTAAAGGATGACAAGGACCGATGGGATGCCACATTAATCGCACCAACGGGAGACGGCAAGGCAGAGTAATGGAAAGTATGAAACCATTGGAGATGCATTGAACCTAAAGTTAAGGTGCATTAAACTGATAATGAAGGAATTGTCATCGACAAGCTTCATGGAAAACCCATACAACACACGGATGTGGGAGAAAACAGTCTATTTGTGAAAAAAGAGAAGACAGAGAGCAGTAGAGGTTGAAAAGCACAAATCAAGCTCACAGAGGCCACAAAGAAAGTTCGAACCCAAGAACTGTTCGATATTCCACGCCATGGAACCACCCAAAAAAGTAGAAGCAAGCCAAAGCACCAAACCAACCAGAGTTAAAACTAGGTCACTAGGACAGGCGGAAGAAGGTGAACAATGACCACCGGATATCGTAAATATCAACGATATCCCATCTTCATACACAGCATCGGTGAACCCCACACTGATAGAGGAGGAGAATCAACAGCCACCGCCAGAGGGAACGAGTTTAGGCAAACCGACAGAAGTACAAGAATAGCCAAACTAGGACATAGAAACCCTAAAGGAGGTGCAACCAGAGAGCATCGAACTAGATCCAAAAGTCAATGGAATGAAACCAAATCTAGAAACAACAATCTATCTAGACAAGTCTCAAATGACCATATCATAGAACCCACTAGAAGGAATGGTCGAAGATATCACAGGTCATATGGAATGGAAAACTGAGGAACAATAGGAAGCCGCTAGAACTTCAATCCAACCACCACCATCGAAGAAAGATAAGAGAAAGATACCTAGGTCACCTCGCAAGAAACCTATAGCATAAATTGTTCTACCACGCATACCAGTTGGGGTACAGGTAGGACCAAACTTGCTGGGTCATATAGAGAAGCTCAATTACTCAGAACATGATGTAGCAGACAAAGACAAGTTCTCGGAACTTGCAAATAGAGTATACATGGAGACTGTGGGCACAAATCTATTTGGGGAGCCAATTGATCAGCCACTCCAATAGGAAATAGGGTTGGAGAAGACAAGAATTTCAGGTCTGGTGGACCTACCACATTTTGGTAGGGGTCAGCACAGAACCACATGCGTCAAACACTTGCTAGTAGTCACACATGGTGGGGACATCTGGTTGGACAAGATCGTGTCAATAAACATAGAGCTTATCGCGAACATAACAGGATTTCCATCTCAGGGCATGGATCCTATGCAGTTTCTGGATGAAAAAACCAGGGAGAAGGCGCTAGCAGAAGAGATGAAGAAGAAGTATGGCACCGACATGGGGACAAGAGGGATCATTCTCAAAAGGATCAACGATGTCGCAACATAGCTGGGCGCAAAAATGTTAGCCTTGAAGATGCTCAGAAAATGCTGCAGGGAGGAAGTTTCAGTTGGGGTTGTTACAGTGGCATCTCAGTGTGCATAAGGCACCAAAATGAGCTGGGCACCATATCTCTTGAACTTATTCGTGGATGACTACAAGCATGCACAAGATATAGGAACATTGTTTCACTATTCATGGTTGATCACATTAATAGATTTCATGGGATGGAGAAAGCCAAGGTATGTAGTTTTTGGTACCAGACCCAAACCAAATCAAGGAGAAAGATATTTGTTGCTCAGATCCAAGCCAGAGGATAGGAACAAAAAGGTGAATGGGGCCATCTTTGAAGGATACCTACGTGACCTACAATAAGTCATCTCCAAAAGGTGTATAATAACACCAGAGGTCGTTGTGCGGTATACATACATCGCCAATTTCCAGGCCACATGACATACAATGTGGATATAGGCAAGGAATGATCCTCATAAACAATGGCTACAGATGCTCTATTGTATCACAAAGGGAGACATCAACATGGTCATCAACGAATGGGGTGATGAGTGGAAGACTCCCATCCTTACCCAAGAATTGTCGAAAAGACTAATAGAAGAAGAGACAGGGCAGGGAGAGACCCAACCAAAGGAAATTCAAGTTCCCAAGAGATGAAGAACGTGCCAGGGAAAAACAATATCGACAGACGAAGGGCCAATGAATACAAGGAACTAGAAAGGAAAGAAGGATAATATGCAGTCAGCCAAGGAGCAACGTCAATAAGATGAGCCCGCGCAGTAGACCGCAACACCACCGAACCCATAGGAACCAGGGATAAATAAGCGCTATCCATGCAAACATGAGGAACACGCAAGAAATCAAAGGCACAAATAACACCACCAGAGTATATGATCATGGAGGATTATGGCGAAATGATAGCCCAAATGATCCAGGATTGTCTATCTGAGAATTTTAACCATGTTGCACACCACAGGGATAGGATTGAAGAGAAATTGGCAGACATGAAGCAACTCCTCAAGAAAATCAAGGAAGGACAGACAACAAGGAGCAGGGGAATAAAACCATCATCACCATAGATGGAGGAAAGAGTGGAAGTATAAGAATGAGATCCAGTCCATCCATTACCACACCCGAACACAACATTCCACATCACAACCAGTATGTTGCACATGGATGAGATTTTGGGGAAGACACCCTTGAAGGACTTAAGCCAAATACAACTGGTGTTGATGCGCATTCCAACCAGGGCCCTACACAAGTTGCAGGTTAGCATAAACCATGAGGTACAATCTTGCACACACAAAGAATTAGTTGAATTGAAGTGAGGAACATAGAAGTGGGATGCAATAGAAATAGTCTATGAGTAGGATAAATATGATACCCAGAAGGAAAGGGAGCACATAAAAGGATTGGAGCAGAAAGTGGCAGGAACTTACGAGAAGATTCCACAGGCCGCACAGAGAGATGAAAGCATAGCGGCAGAAAAGATTGATCAGATTGTGCAGGAAATCAATCAATATTAGAAGGATATCGAGAATATCCGAGAACAACTCATACCAATCACTCCACCAATAGTAAAGGAGCAAAGGAAGTAGGAAGCAACAACATAGTTGTAGGAGATAGAGAAATAGGTTAGCACAACAACTGACTTGTTCGATAAAGAAACATAGCTATGGACTAAGTTAGAGGAGGATCAACATGTCCAAAAGTGGGACAAGGAAGAAGACAGAATCAATGCAGTGATCCAAAATCTAAATAAGCAAAAAAAGACAATGCCTATCACAGAACACGTCAAAGAGGTGTAGGACATGCAGAGATTATAGGCAGAGCTAACTATGACACAAACACAAAAAAATGAGCATCGAGATAAAATTGAACCATTGCAGTAGTGGGTAGCATAATTCTTGGCACAAGCAGAAGAAGCCAAGGAACAAATAGCACAGACCTAGGTAGAGTGTGTTGAATTGATCAGTGACGAAATTGCAGTCTAGATAGTGGACACACTTAAGGAGAAGACTACATAGACACAGACATAGGTAGCAGAGCTCAAGGAAAAGGTTCAGGCGATCACCAAGGAGATAGAGAAAGCACACAAAGGTTAGGTGGCTCAGGATGAGCCACATGTCAGTGTTGGGGGCTTGTTGGAGGTAGGTCAAAGTGGAAAATCATGGCATTTTGGGAAAGAAATCACGCACAAGGGAAGTGACAGCTGGAAGGAAACACAACATGCACGCATGGAAGAGAAGAAACAACTAGGAGGAAGAACAACACACATGCATATGAGGAATACCTAACAACAGTAGGGTTAGGGTTTTGGTAAGGTATTGTAAATGGCTGAAGAGCCTGAAATTTATAAATATAGATAATTATGTATCATAAAGGGTTGGTTGTTGGTTGTTGGTTGTCAGGTTTTGATTGTTATTGATATAGTAATAATGCATGAGTTTATATGATATGTAATGGTTTTTGATGTACGACCTATTTTGTATACCCTGTTGAGATAGATAAATGAAGGTGGGTATATATTGAGGGTTAGTTCACAGGCTGGGGATCCTGGTGCGATCTAGTTCACCTCATATAGATCTTACCCGACTAAAAAGAGTGCTAAGCACATGGTGTTGTAGATGCAGAAATAATATAATAAAATATATGAGAGACAAATCTTTGTGGAAGTAGCCCAAGAGGGGGTGAACCACAATAAAATCTGTGTCGTGTGATGAATGCTTTCGTATATTTATTGTCTGAAGTAGTTATTATTATGTTGAATGAATTATTTTTTATATTGCATGTTTAAGTGTTGTTGCGATAGTGAGGGAAAAAGCTATGATAATTACTACATAGTCATGAATAACAGTATGTTGCTTTTACCAGTTATAATAATGGTTCAATATATATATCACTTATCTCACATTCAATCCTAGGTTGTAAACACATGAGTCTTATAGCCACCCATTAAAGCTATCTCGGGTGAGACCGCACAACACATTCTGTGTGCTACGTTGTCTTTTGGTTTACCAGGAGGGCTGATAATTTTAGAGGCTTTGTTGGAAACCTGACAGACATGAACCCTGGGTCAATAAACTCAGACAAAATAGAAAAGTAGTAAGAAACAAGAGATAAAATGATTAAAGGAAAACATGGAGAAATTAGAGAAGGAATTGTTCACAAAGGACAAAAAAGATATCCCAAGTTCAAAAGGAAAAGGTAGCCTTGCAGGAGAAGGTTAATAAATTGAATGTAATCTTGAGAAGTAAAATTTTACTACAAGGAGATAAACATATCATATGGGATACTATAGATTTTGAGGTTGCTAAATTTAGATCATATTTGAATTTTGTGAATGATAAGGATAATATAGCAATCGCAGCCAGACATAGATGTAGTGTTGTCAATAAGACTTTATCCAAAAGGCCATTTGAATGGGAACAAAATACCATTAATATTCCCAACTCAGTTCCTCTTGCAGATCTTCTGAACATTGGGGTAAAACACATGACTAACTTGATCATCTAGGCTATAAGTATTATTGCAAAACATAATCTTTTGAAACCAGTCTATGTCCATAACCATATTGACTATGTCCTATGTCCATAAGTATTATTGACTAACTTCTTCCATAGGCTATAAGTATCAGTCTATGTCCTTAGTAAAAAAAAACATTCCTATGGAAGAAGTTGTACCTCCTGAGGATGAATGATGGAGACTCAATGGAAGATCGTCTAAATTCCTTCAATATAATGGTAAGTCAACCATTGTCTATGGATATTAAAATTTTAGATGAATGTGCATTGGTTTATTGTGTTCATTGCTAGATTTGTGGGATAGCTTGGTTGTAACTATTTGTAGTAAGGAACCACATTAAAGTTTGATGATGTGGTTCCATATTTTTTATTGGAAGAAATGAGGAGGAAAACCATGGATATCTAGAGCACATATGTATTATCTATAAGATGATATACCATCGATAGAAATACAAATAAGTTATTGAGTGGGAGATCTAAATGTAAAGGTAGATATAATTCTCCAGGAAAATACTTAAAGAAATGTTGGAAATGTTGTAAAGAGAGGCATTTCAAGAAGGATTGGAGATAAAAAAGTTTTGAGAGAGAAGAAATTTTATGAAGTTCCTTCCACGAAAGGGAAATCCTCCTTAAAAGGAGGAGATGTGTACTTGGCTTCTTCAAGCACACATGTAGATGATGATTCGTGGATGATAGATTTAGGAGATTATTTTCATATGACTCCCCACATGGAGTGGTTTTGTGAATATGAAAAGTATAATGGAGCTGACATTTTCCTAGGAGATGACTCAACATCCATATTCACAGCCAAATGAGGAAAGGTCAAGTTGTAGCTCAAGGATGAAAGGATTGGAGCACTGTCTGAGGTTTTTCACATTACATAGATTTCTATAAACTTTATATTTGTAAGTAAGATGAGTGATTTAAGTGTACATATTGTATTATAAAATGAAACTTGTAAAATGGTTTGAGGAAAAATGGTGTTGATGAGGGGAATTCATAATGGAACTCTATACAAGACATTGGAGAAGCACAATCAGTAAAGTGTGTAATACTTCTATTGTTCCTAAGGGTGAAGAATATAAAACCCTTATGGTCTCTATAAAAAAAACAAAGTTGTGGAATCAAAGACTAGGACATATTGGAGATAAGGGCCTTTGAACACGACACAATAAAGGTATGGTTGAAGGTATGTCTAATTACACATTGGATTTTGATTTCTATGAAAATTTAATATATGGTAAATATAATCAAGTAATATTCTCATAGGGTGCTACAACAACTAAGGCGATCTTAGAGTAAGTACATAGTGATGTGTTTGGACCTATGTCTATTCCATTACTAGGTAAATTTGTGTACTATGTTTTTTTCATTGATGATTTCTCAAGGAATACATGGATTTATTTCCTTTGAAAGAAATCTAGGGTCTTTCATAAATTTCAAGAGTTTAAGGCTATAGTGGGGAATGAAACAAAGAAGAAAACAAATGTGTTGAGGATAGATAATGGTGGAGATTTATGTGGGAATGAATTTGACGAATTTCATAAAAAGTGTAGTATAGCAAGGAGGAAGACTACTCCATACAGGCCTAAACAAAACAAGGTTGCAGAAAGGATGAATAGGATGCCGATGAAAAATAATAGGAGCATGCTCAATGGTTCCATGTTAGGATAAGAATTATGGCAAAAGGCAGGGGGTATTGCATGTTACTCGGTAAATAGATCACCCTAATCAACATTGGTGGAAAAAAATATGCATGGGGAATATACTGGTAAGAAACCCTCTCTTGAACATCTCATAGTGTTTAGTTGTGATGCTTATGTACAATTTCCAAATGAAAATAGGAGTAAGTTGGATAATAAATATGAAAAGTGTATATTTATTGGTTATAAAGATGGTATAAAAGGATATAAACTTTGGAACCCATAAACTAAGAAGGTTTTCTACAATTGGGATGTTGTCTTTAAAGAGGTTAAATATGTTCTCAAATAAGAAGTCCCACCAAAAGAAAATAAACCAAAGACAATAGAGTTTGAGTTGGAGGGTGAATAATCGAACTCAATAGAATAACATGAATTAGAAGAAGAAAACACTCATACTTTGGTATTGAGGAGACCAATTCAGGAAATAATACAACCAAAAAGGTATTATCCAATTGATTTTCATTCTAATTTTTGTTTGTCTATTAATGATGATG